>JAHRIG010008982.1:230669-307790 GCA_020311275.1 Eira barbara | reverse complement strand
CAGGGAGATTCAAATTAAAACCACATTGAGATACCACCTTACACCAGGTAGAATGGCCAAAATTAGCAAGACAGGAAACAACGTGTGTTGGAGAGGATGTGGAGAAAGGGGAACCCTCTTACACTGTTGGTGGGAATGCAAGTTGGTGCAGCCACTTTGGAGAACAGTGTGGAGATTCCTCAAGAAGTTAAAAATAGAGCTTCCCTATGACCGTGCAATTACACTACTGGGTATTTACCCCAAAGATACAGATGTAGTGAAAAGAAGGGCCATTCGTACCCCCAATGTTCATAGCAGCAATGGCCACGGTCGTCAAACTGTGGAAAGAACCAAGATGCCCTTCAACAGACGAATGGATAAGGAAGATGTGGTCCATATACACTATGGAGTATTATCCCTCCATCAGAAAGAACGAATACCCAACTTTTGTAGCACCATGGACGGGATTGGAAGAGATTATGCTGAGTGAAATAAGTCAAGCAGAGAGAGTTAAATATCATATGGTTTCACTTATTTGTGGAACATAACAAATAACATGGAGGACAAGAGGAGATGGAGAGGAGAAGGGAGTTGAGGCAAATTGGAAGGGGAGGTGAACCATAAGAGACTATGGACTCTGAAAAACAAACTGATGGTTTTGAAGGGGCGGGGGGTGGGAGGTTGGGGGAACCAGGTGGTGTGTATTAGGGAGGGCACAGATTGCATGGAGCACTGGGTGTGGTGAAAAAACAATGAATACTGTTATGCTGAAAAGAAATAAAAAATTAAAATAATCATAATAATAAATTTTAAAAAATGTATCCCACAATAATCACTCGTATCGTGAATGGCGTAAATGCTTCCATAAAATGGCACAGGGTTAGAGACTGGATAAAATGACAGGACCTGTCCATATGTTGTCTACAAGAGACCCATTTTTTTTCAAGAGACCCATTTTTAACCTAAGGATACTTTCAGACTGAAAGTGAAGGGATTGAGAAGCATCTTCCATGCCAATGGGCCTCAAAAGAAGGTTGGGGTAGTGATTCTCATATCAGATAAATAAGATTTTAAACTAAGAACTAGTCATATATAAGGAAGGACACTACCTCATTCTTAAAGAGCCTGTCCACCAAGAAGATCTAGCAATTGTAAATATTTATGCCCCCCAATATGGGAGGAGTGAACTACAAAAGACAACTGTTAATCAAGATGAAGAGTCATATTGATATGAATAAACTAATTGTAAGGGATTTTAACACAGCACTCTCAGTAATGGACAGATCATCCAAGCAGAAAATCAATAAAGAAACAAGAGCATTGAATGACACATTGGACCAGATGGACCTCGTAGATATATACAGAACATTCCACCCTAAAACAACAGAATACCCATTCTTCTTGACTGCACATGGAACTTTCTCTAGGATAGACCACATACTGGGTCACAAATCAGGACTCAACTGATACCAAAAGATTGAGATTATTCCCTGCATATTCTCAGACCACAATGTTTTGAAACTGGAACTCAACCACAAGGAAAAGTTGGTCTGGAAGGAATTCAACACCTGGAAGCTAAAGACCACCTTGATTAAGAATGTTTGGATCAACCAGGAAATCAAAGAAGAACTTAAACAATTCATGGAAACCAATGAGAATGAAGACACTTTGGTTCAAAACCTATGGGATACAGCAAAGACAGTCCTATGGGGGAAATACATGGCCATCCAAGCCTCCCTCAAAAAAATTGAAAAATCCAGAATACACCAGCTTTCTTCACACATAAAGAAACTGGAGAACGAACAACAAAATAACCCAACCCCACACACAAGAAGGGAAATAATCAAGATTGGAGCAGAGATCAATGAGATAGGTCCTAGAGATACAGTAGAATGCATCGGTAAAACTAGAAGCTGGTTTTGTGAAAGGATCAATAAGATCAATAAATCGTTGGCCACACAATCCAAAAGAAAAGAGATAGGACTCAAATTAGTAAAATTACTAATGAAAAGGGAGAGACCATGACTAACACTAAGGAAATAGAAACTATCATCAGAAATTATTATCAACAGTTATATGCCAATAAGTTAAGCAACCTAGATGAAATGGATGCATTCCTGGAAAACTATAAACTTCCAAAACTGAATCAGGAAGAAATGGACAACCTGAACAGACGAATATCTAGTAACGATATTGAAGTAGTGATCAAAAACCTCCTAAAAAACAAGAGACCGGGACCTGATGGATTCCCTAGGGAATTCTAGCAAACATTCAAAGAAGAAATACTACCTATTCTCCTGAAGCTGGCTCAAAAAACTGAAGCAGAAGGAAAACTTCCAGACTCTTTTTATGAAGCCTGCATTACCCTGATCCCCAAAGCAGGCAAAGACCCCACCAAAAAGGGGAATTTCAGACCAATATAGCTGATGAATATGGATGCCACGATTTACAACAAGACCCTAGATAATAGGATCCAACAGCACATTTAATAGTTTATGCACCATGACCAGATGCGATTTATCCACGGGATTCAAGGGTGGTTCAACTTTTGCAAATCAATCAATGTGAGAGAACAAATTAATTAGAGAAGAGGGAAAAACCACATGGTCCTCTCAATTGATGCAGAAAAAGCATTTGACAAGATACAGATCCCGTTCCTGATTAAAACGCTTCAAAGTACAGGGATAGAGGAAACATTCCTCAACTCCATAAAATCTATATATGACATCCCCTCAGTGAATATCATCCTCAATGGGGAAAAGCTGACACCTTCCCCTTGAGATCAGGAACATGACAAGTATGCCCTCTCTCACCAGTCTTGTTCAACATAGTATTAGAAGTCCTGGTAACAAAGAGAAATAAATTTATTCAGATTTGCAATAAGAAAGTCGAACTCTCTCTCTTCATAGGTGACATGATACTTTATACAGAAAACCCAAAAGACTCCACCCCCAAACTACTAGAACTCATACAGCAATTCAGTAATGTGGAAGGATACAAAATCAATGTACAGAAATAGTTGCTTTGTTATACACTAACAATGAAAATACAGAAATGGACATTAGAGAATTGATTCCATTTACTATAGCACCAAGAACCATATAATACCTGGGCATAAACCTAACAAAAGAGGTAAAGGATCTGTACTCGAGGAACTACAGAGCATTCATGAAAGAAATCGAAGAAGACACAAAAAGATGGAAGACCATTCCATGCTCAGGGATTGGAAGAATAAACATTGTTAAAATATCTATAGTGCCTAGAGCAATCTATACTTTCAATGCCATTCCGATCAAAATTCCACCAGTATTTTTAAAGAGTCAGAACAAACAATGTTAAAATTTGTGTGGAAACAGAAGAGACCCCGAATTGCTAGGGAAATGTTGAAAAAGAAAGCAAAACTGGGGGCATGTTGCCTGATTTCAAACTTTACTACAAACCTGTGATCACCAAGACAACATGGTACTGGCATAAAAACAGACACATAGACCAGTGGAACAGAGTAGAGAGCCCAGATATGGACCCTCGACTTTATGATCAATTGATCTTCGACAAAACAGGAAAATATATACGTGGAAGAAAGACAGTCTCTTCAGTAAATGGTGCTGGGAAAATTGGACAGCCATGTGTATAAGAATGAAACTCGACCATTCTCTTGCACCATACACAAAGATAAACTTGAAATGGATAAAAGACTTCAACGTGAGGCAGGGATCCATCAGAATCCTAGAGGAGAACATAGGCAGAAACCTCTTCTACATCAGCCACAGCAACTTCTTTCAAGATATGTCTCCAAAGGCAAAGGAAACAAAAGAGGAAATGAACTTTTGGAACTTCATCAAGATCAAAAGCTTCTGCACAGCAAAGGAAACAGTCAACAAAACAAAGAGGCAACCCATGGAATGGGAGAATATATTCGCAAATGATAGTACAGACAAAGGGCTGATATCCCAGATCTATAAAGAACTCCTCAAACTCAACACACACAAAACATACAATCATATTAAAAAATGGGCAGAAGACATGAACAGACACTTCTCCAAAGAATAAATACAAATGACTAACAGACACATGAAAAAATGCTCATCATCACTAGGTATCATGGAGATTCAAATCAAATACACAGTGAGATACCTCTTTACACCAGTTAGAATGGCCAAAATCAACAAGACAGTAAACAAGGTGTGTTGGAGAGGATGTGGAGAAAGGGGAACCCTCTTACACTGTTGGTGTGAATGCAAGTTGTTGAAGCCACTTTGAAAAACAGTGTCATGATTCCTTAAGGAATTAAAAATAAAGCTACTCTATGACCCTGCAATTGCACTATTGGGTATTTACCACAAGGATACAGATGTAGTGAAAAGAAGGGTTATCTATACCCCAATGCTCATAGCAGCAATCGCCACAGTCACCAAACTGTGGAAGGAACCAAGATGCCCTTCAATGGATGCATAGATAAAGAAGATATGGTCCATATATCCTAGGGAGTATTATGCCTCCATCAGAAAGGATGAATACCCAACTTTTGTAGCAACGTGGACGGGACTGGAAGAGATTATGCTGAGTGAAATAAGTCTAGCAGAGAGAGTCAATTATAATATGGTTTCTCTTATTTGTGGAGTATAAGGAATAACACGGAGGACAAGTGGAGTTGGAGAGGAGAAGTGAGTTGGGGGACACTGGAGGGGGAGACGAACCATGAGAGACTGTGGACTCTGAGAAATAATCTGAGGGTTTTGGAGGGGAGGGGGTTGGGAGGTTGGGTGAACCTGGTGGTGGGTATTATGGAGGGCACGCATTGTATGGAGCACTGGGTGTGGTGCATAAACAACGAATTCTGGAACACTGAAAATAAATTAAAGTAAATAAAAATAATTTTTAAAAAGGTTATCCAAAATACAAAAAAGAAAGTGCTGAGGGGGAAGATTATAACCTCTCAGGGTGGGCAAAACAAGGTTATCTGTCTGTTCCTGATTGATTTTTGTTCTGTGTGTTAGAAGACAGTATATCCCAAAATAATGAAGAATTCAGAACTTATGTATAAATATCAAGATAAAATTGAATAGAGTTCACAACGATCTAGTAAGGGACATAAATCTGTAAAATACAGATATGAGAAAATAGAAGTTAAAATATAACTTAAAACGTACATTGGGAAATAAAATATATTTGATAATAGAGCAGAGGGAAAAAAAAGATTTAGAAAATAAACAAAAAGTAATATAAAATTTTAGCCTTGATATATAAATGGGTCATGAGTAAACACCTGGAGCTCTCTGTATAATTTTTCCTTGGTGATGACGTTTTACAGTCCTCTGGGAAATAAGTTTACCATTCACCCATTCTTCCAGTTTGTCTTCTGGAGTCAGTACCCACTGCTTGGCTTCTTAGGAGTCTTTGCCTGGGTGGAGTTGCCCTACTCCTTCTCAGGGAGATAGGCTTACCGTGAGCTATTTGTTTATATGGCTTTTGTCCCCTGGCTGCTTTCTGCTTTTTTTTTTTTTTTTTTTTAGAGGGTTAGAGCAAATATGGCCCTGTGAGAATCTCTGGCCCAGGGCCACAAGTTCGAGGTCACCTTTCTTCAATAAGTCCTCCAGGTCAATCCATTTCCACTTTTGTGTGTTCCAAACTCCACAGACTCACTCTATTCATGACCCTTGCAGCTCTCCAAGTGGAGTTATGGGGGCCCATGAGTGTCTCTGTGTTTTGTGACTTCGCAATTGCTAATGGCTGTGGCCTCAAACAAACACCCTGTTCTGCAGCTCTCAATTCATGGCTGGGTACCACCACAGGATCCTTTCATGGGCCACACTGCCCTGAGAGCTGTTGCCCTGTCATAGGCACAAGCTGTTTTATATCTCCCCTGAGATGTCAAACAGCCCAAACCTTCTAGTCCTTTACAGGGTGGTCAGGCAGAGAGCAGTTTCCCTACTGGCCCAGCTTGTGGTTTATGGTGACCTGAGCTGAGAGTTCCTTCTCAGTTTGCTGACCATAACCAGCCTCCCTGCTCCACCACTTGGACACTTTATCAGTTCAGGCTCCCCCATTCTTTCTGAGTCTCCTGGAATCTGGAGACCACAATGATCCACCTGGAATTCTGCCCTATTCTTCCCATGTGCCCTTCTCAGGAAATGACATTTCTTATTGAAACAGATTTCTAAGGGTCCTGATTTTTTTTTTCCTCCAGTGTTATATCACTTTCCAGTGGTCAGCTTTCCCTACCCTGTGCTTATCTTCTACTATTTCCCCTAAGATTCCAGGTTTCATAACTCCTACCTTGGAAAAGGTAGAGATCCAGATAAATCTTCTAACATCTCAGGTTGATTTCATGTGTGTTTGGAATAGATATCCAGCTGATTTTGAGGGAGAAGATGAAATAAAGTTCCTTACTCTACTGCCATCTTGCTGTTCCAACTAATCAATGGAAGCTTCTTTTAAGAAGCAGACCAAAGCACATCTAGTTAGAAACGTGCCACACAGTGAAGAAGGTCCAAACACTCGTCACTACAGGCAATGAGAGACTCTGCAGAGGACTGACCAGGGGGATAGAAGAGTTAAAACACAACAGCAGAGTGCACACTGTGAAGTACCTCCTGAAATACCAGGCCCAGGACAGTACAGGAACTCTTCTTAATATACCCATTACTCTCAGGAGAAGGACTTCACAAGCTTTTCTAACAATCACAGGAAAACCGTGACCTAGACAAAATGACAAGATGGAGGTATTCACCCCAGAAGAAAGAACGGGAAGTCATGTCCAGAGATTTAATCAAAATAAATATGGTAAGACACCTGAACCAGAATTTAAAACAACTCCAATAAGGATACTAGCTGGTATTGATAAAAGCATAGTAGGCACTAGAGAATCCCTTGCTGCAGAGATTAAAGTACAGAAAACTAGTCAGGCAGAAATAAAAAATGGTGTAACTGAGACACAAACCTAACTAGATCCAAGGTGGATGAAACTAAGCAATGAATAGATGATATGGAAGATAAAATTATGGAAAATAATGAAGCTGAAAATAAAAGGGAAAGAAAGGTATTGGTTCAGGAATATAGACTTAGGAACTCAGCAACCTCTTACAACATAATAACATTTGTTTCCTAGGTGTCCCAGAAGAAGAGAGGGAATGGGGAAGAAAGTTTACTTGAGAAAACTATAGCTGAAAAATTCCTTTATCTGGGGAAGGAAGCAGATTAAAATCCGAGAGGCACAGGGAATTTCCATGAAATAGACCAAAAGCTGGCACACACCAAGATATATCATAGTGAAATTTGCAATAAACAGAGATAAGTAAAGAATCCAGAAAGCAGCAAGGGAAAAGTAATCCCAAACCTACAAGGGAAGAAAAATAAGATTCACAGAAGATCTCTCCACAAATATACACACAATGGAATATTATGCAGCCACGAAATCTAGCCATTTACAGCGATGTGGATGGAACTAGTGGGTATTATGCTAAGTGAAATAAATCAATGAGAGAAAGACAACTATCATATGATCTCACTGATATGTAGAATTTAAGAAATAAGGCAGAGAATCATAGGGGAAGAGAGGAAAAAAATTAAACAAGACCAAACCAGAGAGGTAGACAAACCATAAGAAACTCTTTTTTAAAAAGATGTTATTCATTTATTTGAGAAAGAGAGTGAGAGAGAGAACACAAGAAGTGGGGAGGGTCAGAGGGAGAAGCAGACTTTCCACTGAGCAGGGACCAAATGTGGGGCTCGATCCCAGGACTCCAGGATCATGACCTGAGCTGAAAGCAGATGCTTCAACTGACTGAGCCATCCAGGTACCCCATAAGAGACTCTTAAATCATAGGAAACAAACTGAGGGTTGCTGGAGGGGAGGCATTTGGAGGGATGGATAACTGGGTGATGGACATTGGGAAGAGTATGTGTTGTAATAAGCACTGGGTATTATATAAGACTGATGAATCACAAACCTGTACCCATGAAACAAATAATACATATGTTAATTAATTGAATGTAAATAAAAAATTAAAAAAAATAAAGATGAGATGGGAAAGAGAAAAAAAAAAGGAAATGAAGGGATGGAGAACCATCCTTCATGCTAAAGAATGTCAAAAGAAAACTGGAGCCATACTTACTTACGTTAAGAAACCTACATTTTGGGATGCTTGGGTGGCTCAGTTGTTAAGTGTCTGCCTTTGGCTCAGGTCATGATCCCAGGATCCTGGGATCGAGTCCCACATCAAGCTCCTTGCTTAGCAGGGAGACTGCTTCTCTCTCTTCCTCTGCCTGTCGCACTTTCTGCTTGTGCTCTCTCTGTCTGTCTGTCAAATAAATAAATAAATAGAATTTAAAAAAAAAGAAACCTACATTTTAAATGAAAGACTGAAAGAAGAGATGAAGAAGGCCACCATATCATAATTAAGGGATCTATCCATCAAGAAGATCTAACAATTGTAAATATTTATGCCCGAAATTTGGGAACACCCAGATATATAAATCAATTAAAAACAAACATAAAGGGTGCCTGGGTGGCTCAGTGAGTTAAAGCCTCTGCCTTCAGCTCAGGTCATGATCCCAGGGTCCTGGGATCAAGTCCCACATCAGGCTCTTTGCTCAGCAGGGAGCCTGCTTTCCCCTCTCTCTCTGCCTGCCTCTGCCTACTTGTGATCTCTGCCTGTCAAAGAAGTAAATGAAATCTGAAAAAAAAAACCCACAAAGAAACTCATTGGTAATAATACAATAATAGTAGGGGACTGTAACACTCACTTCAGCAATAGACAGATCATCTAAACATAAAATCAGCAAGGAAACTATAGCTTTGAATAACACACCAGACCAGATGGACTTCACAGATATATTCAGAATGTTTCATCCTAAAGCAATGGAATACACATTCTTTTTGAGTGCACATGAAACATTCTCCAGAATAGATCACATGCTGGGTCACAAATCAGGCCTCAACCAGTACAAAAAGGTTGATATCATGCCATGCATATTTTCAGAGAGGAGTGCTATGAAACTTGAAGTCAATCACAAGAAAACATTTGGAAAGATCACAAATATATGGAAGTTAGAGAATATCCTCATAAGGAAAAAAATGGGTTAACAAAAACTATGGAAGCAGATGAAAATGAAACCATGACCATCCCAAAAATATGGGTTACGGCAAAGAAGGTCCTAAGAGGGAAGTATATTGCAGAACAATCATACCTCAAGGAGCAAGAAATGTTACAAATACACAACCTAAACTTACACCTAAAGGAGCTAGGAAAGGAAGAGTAAATAAGGCCTAACACCAGCAGAAGATGAGAAATAATAATGATTAGAGAAGAAATAAATAATATAGAAACAAATAAAAAAAAACAGTTGAACAGATCAATGAAACAAAGAGCTGGTGTTTTAAAGGAATTAATAAAATTGATAACCCCCTAGCCAAACTTATCAAAAAGAGAAACGACCCAAATAAATAAAATCATGAAGGAAAGAGGAGAGATCACTACCACACCACAGAATTACAATCATAAGAAAATATTATGAAAAATTATATGACAAAAAACTGGGCAATCTGAAAGGAATTCCTAGAAATCTGGATAAATTTCTAGAAACTTATTAACTACAAACCTGAAATGGAAAGTAATAGAAAATTTGAACAGACCCATAACCAGCAAAGAAATTGAATCGGTAATCAAAAAATCTCCCAACATACAAAAGTCCACTTTCATATGGATTCCCAGGGAATACTACCAGACTTTTAAAGAAGATGATACTTATTCTCCTCAAGTTTTTCCAAACAAGAGAGATTGAAGGAAAACTTCCAAACTCATTCTATGAAGCCAGCATTACTTGATTCTAAAACCAAAGATCCCACTAAAAAGGAGAATGACAAGCCAATATTAGTAATGAACATGTATGCAAAAATTTTCAAGAAGATACTAGTAAATGGAATCCAACCATATATTAAAAGAATTTTCAGCACAATCTAGTGGGATTTGCTCTTGGGCTGCAGGGCTGGTTCAATTTTGCAAACCAATCAACATGATACACTATAGTAATAAAAGAATGGATAAGAACTATATGATCCTCTTAATAGACGCAGAAAAACTATTTGACAAAATAAAGCATCCATTCTTGATAAAAACTCTCCACGAAGTAGGGATAGGTGGAACATATCTCAAATTCATATGTGAAAGACCAAGAGCTAATATCCTCAGCGGGGAAAAACTGAGATCTTTTCCTCTATGGTCAGGAATAAGACAGGGATGTCCACTCTCACCATTACTCTTTAACATAGTACCTTAAGTCTTAGTCTCAGCAATCAAACGAAAATGAATAAAAGGCATCCAAATCAACAAGGAAGAAGTAAAACTTCCCTATTTGCAGATGACATAATACTCTATACAGAAAACCTGAAAGACTACCAGAAAATTGCTAGAACTAATACATGAATTCAGCAAAGTCACAGGATATAAAATCAATGCACAGAAATCAGTTGCATTTCTATACACCAGTAATGAAGCAGCAGAAAAAGAAATCAAGGAATTGATCTCATTTACAATTGCACCCAAAACTATAAGATACCCAGGGGAAAACATAACCAATGAGGAAAAAGATATGTATTAAGAAATCTATAGAATACTTATGAAGGAAATTGAAGATTACACAAAGAAATAGAAAAACATTCCATGCTCATGGATTGGAAGAAAAAATATTGTAAAAATGTCTATACTACCCAAAGCAATCTATACTACACATTTAATACAATCCCTATTAAAATACCACCAGCATCTTTCACAGAGCTAGAACAAACAATACTAACATTTTTATGTTAAGAGAAAGAAAAAGAAAACAAAAAAGAAAAAGAAAACCAAAGCTGAATGCATCACAATTTTGGAGTTCAAGGTATATTAAAAAGCTGTAGTCATCAGGACAGTATGGTACTGGTACAAAAACAGGCACATAGATCAATGGAACAAAATAGGAAAACAAGTAATGGACCCACAACTATATGGTCTAATCTTCAAGAAAGCAGATAAAACTGTACAGTGGAAAAAAAAACACAGTGTCTTCAACAAATGGTGTTAAGAATACTGGACAATAAGTAACAAGCAGAAGAATTAATCTGGACCACTCTCTTACAACATACATAAAAATAATTCAAAATGGATGAAAGACCTCAATGTGAGACAGGAATCCATCGAAATCCTAGAGAACACCAGCAGCAACCTCTTTGACCTTGGCTGCAGCAACTTCTTACTAGAAACATCACCAGAGGTAAGGGAAACAAAAGGAAAAGTGAATTATTAGGATTTCATCATCATAAAGTGCTTCTGCACAGTGAAGGAACAATCAGCAAAAACTAAAGGTAGCCCAGAGAATGGGATAATATATTTGCAAATGACATATATCATGAAAGGTTAGTATCCAAATCTATAAATAACTTATCAACAACACCCAAAAATAAATAATCCAATTCAGAAATGGGCTGAACACATGAATAGACATTTCTTTCCAACGAAGACATCCAGAAGGCTAACAGACACAGGAAAATATGCTGAACATAACTCATCTTCAGGAAAACACAAATTAAAACCATGATGAGATACCACCTCACTTGTGTCAGAATGGCTAAAATTAACAACACAGGAAACAACAGATATTAGAGAGGATGCAGAGAAAGGGGAATCCTCTTACATTGTTGGTGGGAATGCAAATTGCGCAGCCACTCCAGAAAGCATGTTGAAGTTCCTCAAAAAATTAAAAATAGAACTACCTTATGACCCAGAAATTGCACTACTGTGTGTTTACTTAAAGGATAAAAAGATACAGATTCTAAGTGGTACATGCACCCCAATACTTATAACAGCATTTTTAACAATGCCAAATTTTGAAAGAGCCTAAGTGTCATTGACAGATAAATGGATAAAGAAGGGATGATTTATATACACAATGGACTACTATTCAACCTTCTAAAATAATGAAATCTTGCCATTTACAAGGATATGAATGGAGCTAGAGAGTATTATGTTAATGAAATAAGTCAGTCAGAGCAAGACAAATACCATATGACTTCACTCATATGTGGAATTTAAGGAAAAAACAGATGAACATAGGATGAAAAAAAAAAAGAGAGATAGAGGAAAGCAAACCGTAAGAGACTGTTAATGACAGAGAATAATCTGAGGGTTGATGGAGGGAAATGGGTAGGGGATGTGCTAAATGGGTGAAGGGTATTAAGGGGGCCACCTGTTATGATGAGCCCTGGGTGTTATATGTAAGTGATGAATCCCTAAATTCTACTCTTGAAACCAATATTACACTTCACATTAAATAGAATTTAAATAAAATTTTAAAAAGATCTTAGCAATGAACAGTGTGTATCTTATTCTAATATTAATCATTTTGTCAAGAAATTCTAACAAATTTCTAAAAATATAAATTATATTTTGTTAACATATAATGTAATATTTATTTCAGGAGTAGAATTTAGTGATTCATTGCTTACAACACCGAATGCTCATCACAAGTATCCTACTGAACCTAGTGTTTTGATCCTGGCTACACTTCCCTGAACTTCCATCTCCAGATCCAATGCCTAGAACACCTGTCCTCAAGAAAATATCTAACTTTGATCTTAACTTGATAGAAATAAGCTTGCATTCTTTCCCCATTACTGTCAGAGTAAAAGCCAAACTCTTCAGTTTGGTTTATGAGGTCTGAGGTCTTCCTGATCTGATCTATCCTGCTAGACTAGGCATAGCTCACTAGCAATACTGAGTGATCTGTAGTTCTCCAAATGCTCCACACACTTTGGCACCTCTGCCCACTTTGCCGGTATTGTGTTCTCATACCACCTCTTGCATCTTGCCCTTTAAAACCCAGTTCCAGTGTTGTCTTCTCTATTAGGCATTTCCCAATCCCAGCCCCAAAAATCTTGGCCCCTCAATTTTTTGCCATTACTGTACATGTAAAAACTTATATTTATATTAAGATACTTTTCACACTTAATCATAATTAATTGATTTCGATATCTATCTTCCCCTTTACATGGAACTCTGGAAGTCTAGGGAACATGTCTTATTCACTTTGAATTCCCAAAGCCTGGCAAAGTGCCTAGACACTAGTGCATATGCAACTGTAACAGTCAACACTTATTTTCAAGTGCTTATTATATGTCAGATACTATTATAATCTCCAATTTCTAGATAAGAAAACTGAGGCACAGAGAAGCCAAGTAACATGGCTTACACCACACAGCGAGAAAGTAAGGATAGCTAGGGTTCAAACTCAGGAAGTTTGGCTCCAGAGATATTTCTTAACCTCTTAACCTATAATGGATAAGCAGTATATGGGAGGACAGATGGATATATGGATTGGTAGATAGACAGATGAAAGATTACTGGACAGGTAAATGGGTGGATGGGAAGAATATCAAGAGATAGTTGAGGAAACTGAGGCTTAGAAAGGATAGATAAACTGTTCAATGGCACGTGGCTTAATATGGATTCTTTCTGGAATCACTATACAGGTCTTACTATCAACACAGGTTCTTGTTTTTCTGAAGAGGAAAAAAAAATGTTATTTCAATAATCCTATGATGGCCCCCTGGTGGTGGAGCTGAAGGTATGCCCTAGATCCCCAAAATGTTAATAGAGAACATAAGGCGTGGTAGCAACAACGTTCAACTTGGAAGGTTTGCACAATTTTGACATATGATTTTTAAGACATTTTAGGGGGTGGTGATCCACTACCATCTTCAATTAATGTTGGGGAGGACCAAGAAAAAACATGGAGAAATGGTAGATTTATTTATAATCCTTTCTTCCCTCCTCCTTGTCCTTATAAAATAATTTCCTCTTTATCACAGATGGGTTTACATGAGGGAGCTCACTCTCCGAGTCTCAATTTTCTCACTGTAGAAAATGGAACTATTGTCCAATTTTTCAAATCTCCTTTAAGGAGCATTATGACAAAAAATTCAATCCATGATGACAATTAATAGAGGCCTTTTTGATTAAAGAGGCAGAGTGGTTGGATGGAAACAGCCCCATGTTGTGTGACTAGGTGCCTATGGATCTAGCCTTGGTTTGGCCATCAAATGAGCTTGAGACACTGGAGCAGTCCTTTCCCCTCTTTGGGCTTTAGTTTACATGTAAAGTACAATATAGGGGACCAATCTCTCATTTCTTATGGAGATTTTTAAGCTCTGACCCACAATGACTTGGCTGACATGACAAATGGGATGATCAGTCTGTCACCAGCACCTGCCATTGATGTCTGGGAGTGTTTGGTGACCCAAAGTCTCCTGCTTAGAATTAGGACAGACTTTCTGCTTCTGTGAGCCATACAGCCACTCGTGACCATCCTTTTTCACCCAGAAGAAGGCAAGGATAGGATGAGGATTTTCGTGGAGATGGAGGAGGGAAGGGGGTATCTCACCACTGGAGGTTTGATGTCAGGGATCTGCCTTTAGGCAGAGCTTAAGACTGGTTTTATACAGCAAATTGTAGAGAGGGATGCCAGTTCAAATTGTAATTTTTTCATAGCTGTTCTGCAAACTTAGTATCTTTGGCAATATCTTTCAGTCAATTGATCATAAACAAACATTTACCAAGTACAAGTACTTTCTGTGTGCTGGGCATTGGGCTAAGTGCTGGTCACACACACACACACACACACACACACACACAGCTCATATTCTCAAGAATCTTACATCCTACCAGAGAAATAAGACATAGACACAAACAATAAGAATACAAGACAGGAAGCCAAGAAAGAGGTTCTTCATTGGAAGGTAGCTGTCAAATGGAGGTGGCATTTGAGCTGCCATAAAGGAGACTGTAATAATTAAGCTCCTGGACCTTGGATTCAGCTATACTTGGTTTCCAAAGCCAGCATATTTAGTCTTCAGCTATGTGCCCTTTGACAAGTTACTCAACCTTTTAAAATATCAGTTCCTTCATCTATTAAGTGGGGATATCCCAGTCTACCCTGAATAATGAATGTGAGGATAAAATAATAAATCGTGTGTAAAACATTTAGTATAGTGTGAAGACTTTAAGTTAGCAAATCAATATTACCTGTTACAGTTAGAGCTATTGTTATTATTGCTCTAATTCTTATCTTACTATCATCTGCCTCTAATTAAGGGCCTCTTACATCAGGGTAGGGTGTTCCTCCTGGTATGGAAGTTTTATTTCTGAATTGTCTTGGTTGGGTAAAGGGGTGAAGATTTGTCCTTCCAACATCCTTACTTCTTCTTTCCTGATTCCTGGGGAGGGGACTGGACCAAGGAATAGTCCAAATTTTATCAAAACTAGACTTCTATTGTCAAATCTTTGTTTTATTCACTGACTTTAGACTTGATTTCTTTTCTAACCCCGTGTGTTCTCCCTGTGTGTCTCACTTTCTCTATTCATAACATGAGGATGCTTTTCTAAAGGGTTTCATAAGGCTCTTTCAGTGACAGAAATCTAATATCCCCAGTAAAATCTGGGAGCTGTTAAAAATAACTCCAGCTGATTTGTAGAAAATATTGTTTTCTCCAAAGAGCTCCCTAATGTCAGAAGGAAAAAAAAAACAACAAAGATTAACTAGTACACTTATTGGACTTGGAACAATTATATTCAGGACTGAACTTATGTCCAATAAGCAGAACCCAATCAGTGAAGTAAAAATCGCTGTTCCTGATATTTATACAGTGCTTTAGACTTTTCTGGCAGTTGGATAAATAAATGTCCCCTCCCACTTTGCTATTTGATCCCAGGAAGGAGACTATGCCCTTCAGGTGACCATATCCCTGACCATTGGAGGATGCAGCTTCAGCTGACCAAGACCCAGGGATTTCAGACAAATGGTGTGAAAGCATTTTCAGTCTGAAAATCTTTGGGTTCCCTATCCAATTCTCCTTGATAAGGTACCATCAGATAATCTCTCCGGGGTTAACAAAAAACTTCCCTCCTCGCTCCTGGCTCCCACAGCCTGAGCGTGTTATGTATCTGTATACACACATGCATGTGAATTGAGAGAGGGTCAAAATGAAGTTACATGGCCAGTTTGGACTCCATCAATGAGCCTTTGTGTTTTTACCCCTTTCCCTACTTTATTCCTGTGGCACTGGGTACCCACAATTAAATGGTCCTGAGTTCAGTGCTAGCACGGGAATCCCTTTCTACACTTGCCCTTGGCAGAGGTAGCAAGTAGCAAGAACTTTCTGCCCAGTGTGTCCAGACTGTAATTTAGGTTTGGAAAGTTAGGTCAGTCAGAGTGAACAGTTTATTCCCCTCTCACTCTTAGAGCCTGGGGCTGGGCCCATGGCTTCACTGCTCTTTCAAACCTTACTTTCTGGAACAAATAAAACTCAGGAGCCAACTGGGATAAAACCAAACTTGGTCTCCAAACTGCTGGTAAAATCATCAGATGTCTGATTTCTTCAACTGCAGGTTTTTCCTGCATTTCCTCTTGAGATATAATAAATACTCCTCCCTGGAAATTCATGATTTAAACCTACTTAGACCAATGTATCCTCTGAGTGACAATATCTCCCTCACCCCACCCCAATTCTGCAGGTGTAGAAAAGTTGACCCAGAAAAATTACATACTGTTTTTTAGGAGCCATTCTTTGAGCAGGGACTCCTGAGGAAAGAAATGCCCACTTGTCTGGGTACACATTTAAATATAGTCAGAACCAGGAATAGTGCGGAGGGATAAACATGGGAAGGTTATCTTTATTTTCTGCTCTGGGGCATCTGCAATTACCACCTGCAAACAGTAGAAGACTGCAAGAAGTAAGCACTGCTTCCAGAGTGTTGAGTCCTTCTGTGATAATATCTCTCTAAAGGTCTCTATGTCCTTCTCATGTTTTCTTTATCCCTTTCCTTACTTCAAAAGGCTCTCAGGAAAGTTCAGCTGACAGTCTTTAGTATTCCAGAAAGGGTTTAACACTAGTATGGACCCACTGAGACTCTCCTTTTCAACATGCAGGACAGGTCCAGAGAGACATTCATCTTTCTTGAGATTTATGTTCTACTGGAGATTTATGTCTGAGAAAACAAAACAAAACAGGACACCAGGCCTGGAGAGTGATCTCTAGGAGATAACTTCTTTTCCCTGTGCCTTTTAGAGTCCTTATTTGGTGGTGGTAGGGAGATAGTAGGGATGGATGGGTACCAATCAAACTGTGTGGGTGATTACCTAACTAAACCCCAAAGTGCTAAGATTTTATGTTTTACAGAAATTGGAAGTAAGCAGAGGCTTTTATCAGTGATTGGGTCATTTGAGGGCCAGAGATGCCTTTAGTAGGAAAGGGGCCTGCTCTGCCTTGGAATAAAGAAGGAAGCTGGGGCCTCCTATCTAGAAACCAGACTCTTGCAAACTCTCACTGCAGAGGTCACTGAACAATATTTAAGACCACTTTGTCACAAGGCCTCTCTTTGATGTCATTAGTTTGAATCTTTTTCCAGAGGGCTCTATGGTCACTTAGCATAGTTTAGTGATGTTTTGAATATCTTTATGTCCTCCCTCTTAGGTCATTTATATTCTCCTCTCTGCCCCCACAGACAAATATCATTAGAAAGTAAACACCTGAGAAACAAACTGAGGGGTTTTTGGGAGGGATGGTTGAGCCTGGTGGTGGGTGTTAAGGAGGGCATGTATTGCATGGGGCACTGGGTGTTGTGCATAAACAATGAATATTGGAAAACTGCGTCAAAAACTAATGATGTATTTTATGGTGACTATAACAGAATAAAAATTTAAAAAGGAAAAGAAAAAAGTGAACACCTTTGTACCTCTCCTCAAATCACCCCTTTCCAAATTTCCTGATTCTACTATATGACTCTGGGACCCAGCAGGGAAGCTATGGGGAAAAGAGATGTTGAAACCTCAGTACCAGCTCATGTCTACATTGGGAGTATGATCACAGCTAAGTTGTGGGACACAGGCTGACAAATGAGGACTTTTTCCATCCCAAACTACTCCGGGAGAGCTCAGGTCTATCTAGACCAGCAGTCTCCAATTAGACCTGTTTGACAACAGCTGCCAGCTCTTCTTATTACTCTCATAGCTGTAAGAACCTTTAATGGTATACTTTGTGTATTTTGAGTGCCCTCTAGAGACCATGTTTCCAGTAGGCTGGGGGCTTTATAAGGGCTTTATAAGTTTTTCCAAGTTATCATGTCTTTCCCTAGATTATTTTACCTAATCTCTTTCCCCACCTCAAAGTAGTGGGTACAAAATCTCAAAAGCATAGGAAGATGCTGCTTGAGAGGATCTTGTAGATCACCTAATGTTTCTGTATTTTACAGATAGTCCCAGATAGTTACTGAATTAAGCCCCACCAATTCTAGACACATGTGTTTTTTATTGTAGCCAGTTGTCTAAGCGCTGGGTAAAGTGAGAAGCACAGAAAGTGGGAACAATTGTTTCTTTTCAATAAAAGAAGAAATAATAATTCACAGATATGAGTGTCTTCTATGTTCTGAGTACCATTCTCTACCTATAGTGTCCAATGTAACTGTCATAGCAATCATCTGAGGTAAGTACTGTCATCACCCCATTTTACACATGAGGGAACTGAATCACAGAGAGGTAAAGTGACTTGCTATGTTTCCATAGCTAATGAGTAGCAGAGTCAGAAAGAAGACGGGAACAATTTGAATCCTGAGCCCAAATTCCTCTTTTCTCTTTTCCCCTACCATTTATCTCACATCTGGTCATTCCCTAAGTTCATCAAATCCTTTTTTTTTTCAAGTGGAGATATAATTGATATATAACATTAGATTTGTTTTAAGTGTACAAGATAATGATTTTTTGTGTATATTGCAAAATGATCACTACAGTATGTCCAGTAAATTTAGGTAACATCCAACACAATACAATTACATTTTTTCTTGTGATGAGAAATTTTAAGATCAATCTCTTTGTAACTTCCAAATATTCATACTTTAGTACTATTAGATGTGGGCACCATGCTGTACATTATATACCCAGGACTTAACTCATTTTCTAACTGAAAATTTATACCTGTTGAGCCTCTTCACCCATTTTTGCCCACTCTCCTCACATGCCTCTTGTAACCACCACTCTGTTCTCTATATCTATGAGTTCATTGTTCTTGTTTTTAATTCCACATATAAGTAAGAGCATATTTATTTTACTCTGTCTGACTTATCTCATTTAGCATAATACCCCTAAGTCCCATCCATGTTGCCAAAAATGATAAGATTATCATCTTTTAGCTAAGATGGCCTTCAACAGACGAATGGATAAAGAAGATATGGTCCATGTATACAATGGAGTGTTATGCTTCTGTCGGAAAGGATGAATACCCAACTTTTGTATCGACATGGATGGGACTGGAGGAGATTATGCTAAGTGAAATAAGTCAAGCAGAGAGAGTCAATTATCGTATGGTTTCTCTTACTTGTGGTTCATAAGGAATAACATGGAGGACATTAGGAAAAGGAAAGGAAAAGTGAATTGGGAGAAATCAGAGGGGGAGACAAACCATGAGAGACTGTGGACTTTGCCAAACAAACTGAAGATTTTGGAGGGGAGGCAGTAAGGGTTAGGTGAGCCTGGTGATGGGTATTAAGGAGGGCACTTATTGCAGAGAGCACTGGGTGTGGTGCATAAACAATGAATCTTGAAATACTGAAAAAAAATAAAATAAAATTTAAAAAGATTATCATCTTCTTATGGCTGAATAATATTCCATTCATATAGGTACCATATTTTCTCTATTTGTCCATCAATGGATATTAAGTTTTGTTCACGTCTTGGCTATTGTGAATAATGCTACAATGAACATGAAAGTGCAGATATCTCTTTCTGCATCTACTGAGATGATCATATGGTTTTTATCCTTTCTCTTATTAATGTGATGTATCACACTGATTTATTTTGTAAATATTGAGCCACATTTGTATGCCTGGAATAAATCCCACTTGATTGTAGTGAATGATATTTTTAATATATTGTTGGATTAAATTAGTTAATATTTTGTTGAGGATTTTTACATCTATGTTCATTAGACATATTGGTCTGTGGTATTCTTTTTTTGAGGGGTCTTTTTTTTTTTTACAATTCTAATTTTTTAAAAATGATTTATTTCTTTTCAGCATAACAGTATTCATTGTTTTTTCACCACACCCAGTGCTCCATGCAATCCGTGCCCTCCCTAGTACCCAAAACCGGGTTCCCCCAACCTCCCATCCCCGCCCCTTCGAAACCCTCAGGTTGTTTTTCAGAGTCCATAGTCTCTCATGGTTCACCTCCCCTTCCAATTTCCCTCAACTCCCTTCTCCTCTCCATCTCCCCATGTCCTCCATATTATTTGTTATGCTCCACAAATAAGTGAAACCATATGATACTTGACTCTCTCTGCTTGACTTATTTCACTCAGCATCATCTCTTCCAGTCCTGTCCATGTTACTACAAAAGTTGGATATTCGTCCTTTCTGATGGAGGCATAATACTCCATAGTGTATATGGACCACATCTTCCTTATCCATTCGTCCGTTGAAGGGCATCTTGGTTCTTTCCACAGTTTGGTGACCATGGCCATTGCTGCTATAAACATTGGGGGTACAGGTGGCCCTTCTTTTCACTCCATCTGTATCTTTGGGGTAAATATCCAGTAGTGCAATGGCAGGGTCATAGGGAAGCTCTATTTTTAATTTCTTGAGGAATCTCCACACTGTTCTCCAAAGTGGCTGCACCAACTTGCATTCCCACCAACAGTGTAAGAGGGTTCCCCTTTCTCCACATCCTCTCCAACACATGTTGTTTCCTGTCTTGCTAATCTTGGCCATTCTAACTGGTGTAAGGTGGTATCTCAATGTGGTTTTAATTTGAATCTCCCTAATGGCTAGTGATGATGAACATTTTTTCATGTGTCTGATAGCCATTTGTATGTCCCCATTGGAGAAATGTCTGTTCATATCTTCTGCCCATTTTTTAATATGATTGTCTGTTTTGTGTGCATTGAGTTTGAGGAGTTCTTTATAGATCCTGGATATCAACCTTTTATAATCTTTTGTATTTCTGTGATGTCTGTTGCTCTTTCTCTGCTTTCATTTTATATGATTTGATTTATATGATTTGATTTTATATGATTTGAGTTCTCTTATTTTTTGTTGATGAATCTGTTTTAAAGTTTGTCAGTTTTGTTTATCTTTTCAAAGAATTAGCTCCTGGTTTCATTGATCTGTTCTATTGTTTTTTAGTTTCTATTTTATTTGCCTCTACTCTTATCTTTTTTATTTCCTTTCTTCTAATGGCTTTGTGTTTTCTTTGTTCTTTTTCTATTTCCTTTAGGTATATGATTAGGTTGTTCATTGGATTTTTCTTGCTTCTTGAGGTAGGCCTGTATTAGTATAATCTTCCCTCTCAAACAGTTTTTGTTGCATCCCATATATTTTGGATCACTGTGTTTTCATTATAATTTATCTCTGTGTATTTTTTAAAAATTTCCTCTTTGATTTCTTGGTTGACCCATTTATTTTTTAGTAGTATGTTATTTAGTCTCCAACTATTTGGATTTGTTCTTGTGATTGAGTTCTAGTTTCATACTGTTGTGGTCAGAACACATGTATGATATAACTTCAATCATTTTTAACTTACTTATTTACTTATTTTTCAAAAGTTTTATTTAAATATTTGAAAGAAAGAGTGAGACAATACAAACAGGGGGAGTAGTAGAAAGAGAGGGAGAATCAGGCTCCCCACCAACAAGGAGCTCGATGCAGGACTTAATCCCAGGATCCTGGGATCATGACCTGAGCTGAAGGCAGATGCTTAACCGTCTGAGCCACTTAGGTGCCCCCATTTTTTTATTTATTGTGATTTCTTTTGTGCCCTAATTTGACTTAATATTTTCATTTTCTTTGGATAAATACCAATGAACAGAATTGCTAAATACAATAGTTCTGTTTTTAAATTTTTTGAGGATCTTCTGTAATGTTTTCCATGGTGGCTGAACCAATTTATATTCCCACCAACGGTGCATGAGAGTTCCCTTTTCTCTTGTCTTCTTGATACTACCCATCTTAACAGGTGTGAGGTGATATGTCATTGTGCATTTGATTTGCATTTCTCTGATTATTAGTGATATTGATAATCTTTTCATGTGCCTATTGGCCATGTGTATGTCTTTGGGATAATGTCTATTCGGGTCCTCTGCCTGTTTTTTAATTGGATTGTTTTTGTTTGTTTTTGATATTGAGTTCTATGAATTTTTTATATATATTGAATATCAACTCCTTATCAGATATATGATATTTATGTTTTCTCCCATTTGGTAAGTTGCCTTTTCATTTCGTTGATGGCTTTTCTTGCTGTGGAGAAGATTTTTGGTTTGATGTAGTCCCATTTATTTATGCTCTTTTGCCTTTATTTTAGTACCAAATCTAAAAAATCATCATCAAGGTCAATGTCATAAGAGACGAAGAAGGACATTATGTTACAATTAAAAGGTCTACCCATCAAGAAAATCTAGCAACTGTAGATATTTACATCCCTAACTTGGAAGCAGCCAATTATATAAGCCAATTAGTATTAAATTTTTAAAAAACCAAATTAATAATAATATAATAATAGTAGGGGAATTTAACACCCCATTCATATCAATGGACATATCATTTAAGCAGAAGATCAACAAAGAAACAAGGACTTTGAATGATACACTGGACCAGAAGGACTTCACAGATATATTCAGAGTATTTCATCCTAATGCAACAGAATACATATTCTTCTCAAGTGCACATAGAACATTCTTCAGAAAAGATCATATAACCAGGTCACAAATCAGGTCTCAACCAGTACCAAAAGACTGGGATAATTCCCTTCATATTTTCAGACCACAGTGCTTTAAAGCTTGAACTCAATCAGAAGAGAAAATTTTGAAGGAACACAAATACATGGAAGTTGAAGGGCATCCTACTAAAGTTGAATGGCTCAACAAGAAATTAAAGAAGAAGTAAAAATATGGAAACATGAAAATGAAACATGATAGTTCAGAACCTTTGAGGTCCAGCAAAGGCAGTTCGAAGAGGGAAGTATATAGCAATCCAGGCCCTCTCGAGAAGCAATAAAAGTCTCAAATACCAAACCTAACCTTACATTTAATGGAGCTGGGAAAGGAACAGCAATTTAAGCCTAAATCCAGCAGGAAAAGAGAAATAATAAATATTAGAGTAGAAATCAATGACATAGAAATTAGAAATAAGGGGAAAAAAAAAAACAGTAGAAGAGTATTTCACCAAGATGGTAGCTAATAGGATCCAACAGTATATAAAAAGGATTTTTCACCATGACCAAGTGGGGTTTATTTATTTATTTATGCACTGTAAGGTGGCTCAGCACCCACAACTCAGTCAATATGCTATACCACATTAATAAAAGAAAGGGCAAGAACCATATGAATTCACCTGTGACCCAGCAATTGCACTACTAGGTTTTAGTCAGTGGACACATAAATGGTGATTCAAAGGGGCACAGTGTCCAAAAAATGTCCACAGTGGCCAAAATATGGAAGGAACCCAAATGTCCACTGACAAGTAAATGGGTAGAAATGTGGTACCTATATCTATATCTATCTAATCTATACCTATATATAATGGAATATTACTCAGCTATCAAAAAGAATGAAATATTGTTATTTGCAATGGTATGGATGGACCTAGCGGGCATTATGCTAAGCAAAGTACATCAGTCAGAGAAAGACAAGTACCATATGATTTCACTCATACGTAGAATTTAAGTACCAAAACAAATGGACAAAGAAGGGAAGGAAAAATAAGCTCAGATGAAAATTGAGAGGGTGGCAAACCATAAGAAATTCTGAGTTCTAGGAAAGAAACAGAGTTGTTGGAGGGGACATGGGTTGAGGAAAAAGAATAATTGGGTGATGTCCATTAAGGAAGGCACTTGATGTAATGAGCACTGGGTGTTATATGTAACTGATGAATCACTACATTCTACCTCTGAACTAATAATACACTATATATTAATTAGATTTAATTTAAATCGAAAAGATTAAAACCTCCTAGATTTGTTGATCTGTTCTTGTTGATCTTTATTTGTTGATCTCATTTGTTGATCTTTATTATTTCCCTTCTCCTCCTGGATTTTGGCTTTATTTGCTGTTGTTTTTCTAGCTTTTAGATGTACTGTTAGTTTGTGTATTTGAGACATTTTTTGCTCTTGAGGAAGACCTATATTTCTCTATACTCCCCTATTAGGACCACCTTTGTTCCACACCAAAGGTTTTGAGCTGTCACATTTTCTTTTTAATTTATTTCCACATTTTAAAAATAATTTCCGAGGAAACTCATCCATTCTTTGATAGGATATTCTTTAACCTCCATAGATTTGTGGTCTTTTCAAATGTTTTCTTGTGGTTGGCCTCAAGTTTCATAGCATTCTGGTCTGAAAATATGCATGGCATGATCTCAATCTTTTTGTGCTGGTTGAGACCTGATTTGTGTCCCAGTATGTGATATATTCTGGTGAGTATTCCATGTACACTCAAAAGCAATGTGTATTCTGCTGCTTTAGAATACAGTGCTCTGAATGTATCTGTTAAGCCCATCTGGTCCAGTGACTCATTTAAAGTCCTGTTTCCTTGATGATCTTCTGCTTAGATGATATCATTGATGTTAGTGGGGTGCTAAAGTCCCCTACTATTATTGTATTATTATCAATGAGTTTCTTTTATTTTGTTATTAATTGATTTATATGTTTGGTTCCTGCAAGATAGGGGCATAAACATTTACAATTGTTAGCTCTTCTTGTTTGGTAGATCTCTTTATTACGATGTAGTGTCCTTCCTCACATCTTGTTGCAATCTTTGGTTTAAAATCTAGTTGTCTGATATAAGTACGTCTACTTCAGCTTTGTTTTGATCTCTATTAGCGTGATAAGTGGTTCTCTACTCCCTCAGTTTCAACCTAGTTGTACCTTTGTGTCTAAAATGAGTTTCTTGTAAACTGCATATCAACAGGTCTTGTTTTCTTAAAACCCATTCTGATACCCTGTGTCTTTTGATTGGAGCATTTACATTCAGCATTAGTTCATTTATATTCAGAGTAATTATTGAAAGATATGAATTGAATGTCATTTTATTACCTATAAAGTCATTTTCCTTTAGATTGTCTTTGCTCCTTTCTAGTCTTTGTTCCTTTTGGTCTCTCTTTTCTGCTCAAAGTGTCCCCTTTAATATTTCTTGAAGAGCTGGCTTAGTGTTCACAAAAATCCTTCAGTTTTAGTTTTATTTTTTTTTCTGTTCTGAAAGATAGCCTTGTTGGATAAAGTATTCTTGGCTCATATTATTCCATTTAGTACATTGAATATATCATCCCACTTCTTTCTGGCCTGCCAGGTCTCTGTGGACAGGTCTGCTGTTAGTCTTGTGTTTCTACTGTTGTAGGTTGAGGACCTTTTCTCCCTGGTAGCTTTCATATTTCTCTCTTTTCTTTCTATTTTCCAAGTTTCACTATGATTTGTCATGGTGTTGACCTGTTTTTTGTTTGTTTGTTTGTTTGTTTGTTTGGTTGGTTGGTTGGTTTTGTAAGAAATTCTCTGTGCTTCTTGGCCTTGAATGCCTGTTTCCTTCCCCAGATCAGGGAAGGTCTCAGCAATAATTTGTTCAAGCGAACTTTTTGTCCTCCTTTCCCACTCTTCTTCTATACTTTTATGATACAGATATTATCTCACTTTATGAAATCACTGAGTTCCCTGTCTACCTTCATGATGTAATAGTTTTCTTTTCCTCTTCTTTTCAGCTTCATTATTTTCCATAATTTTATCTACTATATTGCCTATTCTGTCCTCTGCTTCTTCAACCCTCATTATGATATTATTCAGTCTGTTTTGTATCTTAGTCATAGCAATTTTTATTTTAGCCTCACTAGATTTTAGGTGTTTTATCTCTGCAGCAAGGATTTCTCTGGTGTCTTCTTTGCTTTTTTAAAGTCCAGCTAATTGTCTTATGACTCTTGGTCTAAATTCTTATTTAGATATATTGCTTATATCTGTTTTCAGGAGGACCCTGGCTGTTAGATCTTTCTGACCTTTTTGGAAGAGGAAAATCCCTCTGTCTTGTCATTTTGGATAAGTTTCAATCTTTTCCATGTTATGAAACTTGTTATGTTTCCTGTATTTCAGAGTAATGCTGTATTAAAATGAGATCATACATTATCCATGACCTGACACTTTTGGAAGTAGTTCTGGTGTATGCTGTGTGTCCTCTGCTTTTATGTTTTGACTGTTGCTTCCCACTGGTCACTCCTGTGCAGAGTTCCTCATTACTTCCAGTGGGGAGTGCTTGGAACTTTATCTAGATGTGCTTTGATTTGAGAGGGAGAGTTTAAGAGATCTTGAACTCTAGGAAATAAACTGCAGGTTGTTGGAATGGAAGAGAGTGAGGGAATGGATAATTGGGTGATGGGCATTAAGAAGGGCACTTGATATAATGAGCACTGGGTGTTATAAGTAACTGATGGATCACTGAAGTCAATCTCTGAAATTAATTTAAAAAAATCTTGGTAAAGGGGCACCTGGGTGGATCAGTGGGTTGAGCCCCTGCCTTTGGCTCAGATCAGGATCTCAGGGTCCTAGGATTGAGCCCTGCATTGGGATCTCTGCTCAGCAGGGAGTCTGCTTCCCCTGCTCTCTGCCTGCCTCTCTGCTTACTTGTGATCTCTCTTTCTGTCAAATAAATAAAAAATCTTTAAAAAAAAAAAAGCTTGGTAAAAAATAAAGAGAGGGAAAAAAGAAAAAAAAATAGAAAAAGTAAGAAAAAATCTTGGTCCCCCCAAAAAGTGAAAAGGAACAAAAAGTCCCAATCAAAAATACCATAAGCCTGATTCCAAAGTAAATGAAAGGGAAAAAATAAAGAAAAAGAAAAGAGGGGAAAAAAGAAGCCTGGTCCAAAAAAAAAGGTGGGGGAGTAAATGAAAAAATAAACTAACAAACAAACAACAAAACTGCAAACAAATGAAAATCTTGATTCAAAGTGGGGGAAAGAATAAGGAAAAGAAAAATATAGCTTGGTCGTATTTCCCCTAGAACTGAAGGGGATGCTTTGAAGCACAGTAGACTTGTTGCATATGGTGTTCTGTATTCCTCTTCTGAGGGAGTGGTTCACTGTGCTGGCTAAGAGTCAATCCTGTCCCAGTTAAAAAAAAAAAAAGTACTTGTCAAGCATATGTGCACATAGTTTGATGTAAGAGCTCCCACCTCCACTGGGGACTGCTGTGTTCCTCTCTGAACTCCCACTGTGTTGATAGTGAAGGTAAAATGGCACCAGCCTATTCTCTTATCTTCAGACAGGGGAATCTCACACACTCCACAGTTCAGGACGCCCTCACAGAAAATTCAGGGCTGTCAGCCTGCCTGCTGCCCAGCTCTCCTCCATTTTATCTTTGGCTGGGCTGGGATTTAGTAATTTGTAAATTCACTTGAGTTTTATCTTAGTGTGAGTCTGGGATTCAATACTCTAAATATTAAATGATCTAGCACTGCTCAGATCCACTCCCTGCTCCAGTATGGAGCCTTGTTGTGCTCTAACTTTGTACCAGCAAAATTCCCCCAGCTGCACAATGTGCACAATTTATGGTGTGTCACCAAGGAAAGCAGTGATCAGGTGATCTATCCTCTGCACATGCCTTTGTCCCCTGCTAATGAAAGGCCTTTTCCTGGTGCCTGCAGTGTCTTTTGTCCTTGGAGAGGCAATATACACTCTTCCAAATGTACTCCAGGAGGTGGAATAATCTCTCCCAGTGAGACCCAGGGGATCTCTATATCACTTTGTGCATTCTCCTTGGTCAGAGCCTTCCTTCTCTCCAGGAGAACATGTTACAGCTCCTCTCTGGCAAAAGTCATGCCCTTCCAAAACCTCAGAGTTTGTGCTCCACTCACTGTTTGCAAAACAAAACAAAACACTGAGCCACTCATTTCCCATGGATTTTCCATTCCCATTCCCATTTCCCAGTATGTGGTCAGAGAAGTTTACTTCTTGTGTAAATCTGATGCTACACTCTCAACCCCTCTCTCCCTTTTCTCTCCCTGTGGAAAGTGTTCCCTTTCCGCCATGGCATGACAGTTTTCTCTTTCACTTCCTTCTCTTCACTTCCATGCACCTTGCACCTGCCATGATGTCTCCCTCCAATCATGGAGATATTTTTTTCCAATACTCAGAACAATTTCTTGGGTGTTCCAAGTGATCTGATCTCAATACAGCTGTGTTCGAGGGTTGAGGAAGCCCTGTATTCTCCTACTTCTCTACCATCTTAACTCCTCCTCCCTCAAGAGTCTCTTTATGATCATTACTTTAAATTTTCTATCAAGTATATTACTTATATCCATTTTTCTTAGGTCTCTTGTGGTTTTGTCCTGTTCTTTCATTTGGGATGTTTCTCTTTGTCTCCTCATTTTGTCTAACTCTTTGGGTCTGTTTCTCTCTGTTAGGAAAATCAGCTATGTCTCCTGCACTTGCAGGTAATGGCCTTATGAATAAAAGGTCCTATAGTGATCTGTAATGCATTATCCCCTGTTGCTGAGCCTCTGGTGCTTGAGGGTGTCTCCTATGTGTGTTGCTGTGCCCTGACATTAAGTACTCGCTGCTTTTCGATTTGGTCTAGTTATCTGCAGAGCTTCTCTTTGCCTGTTTATTAGCCATATTTTATCCCCACCTGGGGGGGGGCATGTTTTAACAAGGTGTGCGCTACAGTCTGCTTCTGAAATGAGACTTGCAGCCACTGCTGTTGGAATTGAAGCCGCATAAAACATCCAGTTCAAGAGATATGGTGTTGCTGGGGTTTGCACAGGTCTTCTGAGAGTGGAAAGCAATATAACTGGGACTGTGGCAAGTGTGACTGGGAAGGGCGGATCCCCAAAGCATGGGGGGGTGGGGCTTGGTATAGGCAAGTTAGGTAAAGAGTGTAAGTGCTGGACTGGTTTATGCAGATAGGCATAGTGCATGCTGGGGTGGAGGAGGGGGAAACGCTTCATGCCAATTTCTTTGTTCTAGGAAGGGTCTGTATGTGATCCCTGCCTCTCCAGGAATGACCTGAGATTAATAAATCACTCTATCCCCCATATGTCCCAGGAGTTTTCAGACTGCTAATTCTACACTGTATCTCCACTGGCAGTTTACTGTGCTGTCTCTTTAAGGGCTGTGACTCAACTTTCTAACATCCTCCAAGTTCTCCCAGGGCCAATCTCTCTGATTTTTAAAATTCCAGGTTTTAAGTCTCACTGGTTTTAAGAAATTACAAAAGTCTTCCCCTCTTGCTTTCCAAAGCCAGATGTTATGGGGATTTGTTTTTCTTGTGCAGGGTCCCCAGTGTGACAGTCCGTTTCTCACCCTTCACTGTGCTCTTAGAGCCTTTCCTATCTGGGATGGCCTCAGTCTGTTTTGCTCCCAAACTGTGTCTCCACCCTTTCTACTTTCTTTGATTTGACCTTCTCTCTACCTTTAGTTGTGGAGTTCATTATGCTAGTCTTCAGGTTGTTTTCTGGGTTATTTATACTGATATGGGTGTTATCTAGTTGTATCTTTGGAACAAGACAAGTTTAGGGTCCTTATACTCTGCCATCTTCTCAGTATCCTCCAAGTCTGGTCACTTTTCAGTTGGCTACTTCTACAGAGGGTGGATAAGTCCATGTGACACCTTTAATAATTGTTTTGTTCAGTTTGCTATACCCTTGTGGGCCTAGTAGAAGCAAGCCCCATTGGCTCTCGAAGCTAGATGTTTTGAGGGCTCACAAGTGGAGGTCTTAAAAGCTGGGGTTCTGGTTGTGGGATTCAAATCTCTCATTCCTGAGGGGGAAGTCCAAGGTTGTGAGTTCCACCCCAGTGTGGGTTGCCATACCAAGGATAGTTTATGGAACAATTGTGTCTCAGCCTCATCTACCACTTTGATGTGGGGCTTTTTCCTCATTCAAATCATGTGTAAGAGTCACTTAGATAGTTTTTGAGTTTTGTTCAGGGGATATGTAGCTGTATATTTGCATAATGGAGCTGTAGACTTGGGGTGTCCCTTGGAGAAGGTGTGTTCAAGATCATCCTGAATCATCCATCTTGAGCCAGAACTCCCATCAAATCCTTGATGTGTAATTAGATTGCACTGCAATGTTGCTTAAAATTCCCACCTGGGTCCATCAGAAGGCCTAGATTAAAAAAAATATATGAAAATGTGTACACACACACACACACACACAAATATATATAATATAAATATATAAAATATAAATATATATAAATATAAAATATAATATAATATATATGGCCAATGAAATTTCATATATTTAAGGTGTGTAAGGCGACATATATACACACACACACATATATAGTGAAATATTTACCACAAAGTAATTAACATCCATCATCTCCCATAGTTGTCCTTTTTTGTTGTGAGATAACTTGAGATACACTGTCTTAGCAAATTTCTAGTATAGAATATACTAACTATAGTAAATATCTTGTATATTAGGTATTAGGTATCCAAAACTTCTTTCTTTTATAACCAAAAGTTCACACTCTTTTATCAATATCTCTCCTTTCGTCCCATGTTCCAGGCTTTGGTAATCACCATTCTATTCTCTGTACCATGAGTTCAACTTTTTTAAAAATTTTAGATTCTACGAATAAATGAGATCATGTGATATTTGCTTTTCTGTGTCTGGTCTATTTAATTTAGCATAATATCCTCCAGATTCATCTATAGAGTGACAAATAGCAGGATTTCATTATTTTTAAAGATTTTATTTATTTAACACACACACACACACACACACACACCACAAACAGAGTAGTAGCAGGCAGAGGGAGAAGGAGAAGCAGACTCTCCACAGGGCAGGGATCCCAATGTGGGGCTCCATTCCAGGACCCTGGGATCATGACCTGAGCTGAAAGCAGATGTTTAACTGATTGAGACACCCAGATGACCAAGCATGATTTCATTCTTATTATGTTTGAATAATATTCGTGTGTGTGTGTGTGTGTGTGTGTGTGTGATATTCCCTTTATCTGTTGGACACAGATTATTTCTACATCTTGTCTATTGTGAATAATGCTGCAAGTAACATCTATATCATCTTAACTGTAGCTATATCTATATCTATCTATCTATCTATATCCATATCTTTGCAATAGTGGTTTTCTTTTCCTTGGATATATACCCAAGTGGAATTGTTAGATCATATATTAGTTGCATTTTTTTATATTTTAGACAACTCCATACTATTTTCTATACTAATTCACATTCTGTACTAATTCACATTGACATCAACAGTGTACAAGTGTTCTTTTTTGTTCACATCCTGGACAATGCTTGTGGTCTTTTGTCTTTTGGATAATAGCCATACTAATTGGTATGAGATGTATCTCATTTTATATTTGATATGAATTTCCCTGAAAATTATTGAGTTGTATAAGTTCCTTACATATTTTGAATGTTAAGCCCTTATATAACAGATATATAATTTACAAATATTTTCTCCCACTCTGTAGATTGTCTTTTCATTTTGTTGAGGGTTTCCTTTGCAGTGCAGAGCCTTTTTAGTTTGATGTAGTTCTGCTTGTTTGTTTGTGTTCATTGCCTGTATTTGTGGTCAATTCCCATTTCACTGTCAATACCAATGATAAGGAGATTTTACCCTACGTTTTCCTCCAGGAGTTTTATGTTTTGGGTTTTAGCTTTAAGTCTCTACTTCATTTTAAGTTAACTTTTGTGCATTGTGTAAGATTTTATTCTTTTATATATGAATACTGAATTTTCCAACATCACTTACTGAAAAAAATATGCTTTCACCATTGTGTATTCTTGGCACCTTTGTTGAGAACTAGTTGACTCCATGTTTGTGGGTTTATTTTTGTAAAGAGCCTAGATTTGTATTCTGTTTTCCTCCTGAGATTCTGTTAAGTCAGGTATTCCTCATTCTGTAATAGTACAATTGATTTATTTTATTTTATTTTTAAAGATTTTATTTATTTATTTGACAGACAGAGATCACAGGTAGGCAGAGAGGCAGGCAGAGAGAGAGGAGGAAACGGGCTCCCTGCTGAGCAGAGAGCCAGATGCCGGGCTCGATCCCAAGACCCTGGGATCATGGCCTGAGATGAAGGCAGAGACCTTAACCCACTGAGCCACCCAGCACCCCGATATATTTTAAAAACAAGTTCAATATTTCACCATATTCCTTTTGGATTTCATATTGTTGTTTTGCATTTTTCTGTTGGGCTACTGTTGAACTCCCTTAAGTACGGTTGTTTAACCAGGTGAATTCGCTAAACCATAATATTATCTATTGTTTTCCATATTGTCCACAAAGGTTTTCTGAGAAATTTTACTTTGTGTATATATTTGAATTTTAGTTGAACCATTTTAAATGGCAGGTTTCGGAGAGACAAGATGGCGGGGAAGTAGGAGGAGGTGCCATTTCAACTTGTACCCTAAAGTGAGCTGATTACCTACTAAAGAACTCCGATCACCCATGAAATCAGCATGAGATCAGAATTATACACGTCTGGATCTCTACAGGGGCAGAAGACGCCAGTGGGCAGGTAAAGCGGAGTGGGAACATCAGACTGATATCGGAAGATAAACAAAAGGGAGAGGGAGCCACCAGAGGCGACCAATTGGAAAGGAATACCCCAATATGAGAGTGCCCTGCGTCTGAGGACCAGCATTAACTTGGAGTCTGGTTGAAAGCACTCAAAAAGAGCAAAGGATCACGGGGGGAAATTGTGGGAATCAGGGTGGCTAGGGACAGGGACCCAGGACAGCCTCCCCTGGCACTGAGCCAGAGGGAGTGTGGCAGAGAAACCAGGTCTTGGTCCCTGAGCCGCCAGCATGCCCGAGAACGCGTGGAGTCCAGCTCCCATGAGGGGCTGGGAGCCGCGCCAGATGGCAGAATGCACACCTTGCTATCAGCCTGAGATGTCCGCGCCCCACACCCTCCCCTGAGAGACGTGCATGAAGGCCCAGCCTGGTGCTCTCGGACCCGCGCTGTGCTAGAGCCTGAGATGTTCGTGCCCCACACACTCCCCTGGGAGAGGTGCAGGAAGGCACAGCCAGACGCTCTTAGACCCGTGCCACACTATCAGCCTGAGATGCGTGTGCTGCACGCCCTCCCCTGAGAGAGGTGCGCAAAGGCCCAGCCTGGAGCTCTTGGACCTGTGCCCCCACTAAAGCCCGAGACGCGCACACCCCACACACTCCCCTGGGAGAGGTGCGTGCAAGCCCAGCACTCTTAGACCAGGAAAGACCAGGCACTCGCAGCCCCATCCAGTGGGAAAATCTCAGTGTGCGATTCCTGCTTGGAACCTCTCTGGTGGTCTGGAGCTGCCCAGAGAGCAGCTGCTGCTGTGGTTTTGTGGACAAGCAGGAGATCCTGCATCCCCAGGGACCACAACTAGGAACCTGCTCTGCCAGGGGCCAAGGGGAATGTACATGGGCTCTGCAGCACCCACAGGGGAGCAGACAGAGGTTTCTCTCTGAGAGGGAGGTCGGGGTGCAGTTTGCTTTCCTCTAAACCTCCAAAAACCATCAAAAGCTGTCAAGGCGAGAGAAAAGAAGTGAACAAACATAAAACCTCCAGAGAACAAAAGCCTGAAAAAACCGGTTTCCTAATAGCCCACCCCCTTAAGGGGGGCGGGAGGACTTAACTCAGGGAACATCATTGACTGAAAACCCACGTGGCAGGCCATTCCCCCAGAAAACCAACCAGGAAAAAAAAAATAAAAAAGACTACAAGAGAACAACCACCACTACTTCATAGGTACAACTTTTATTTTTAACTCATTCCCATGATTCTGGTTCTTTTTTTTTTCTTTTTTTATATAGATAATTCTTAACCTATTTACCATCACAGTGAGATGTCCAGTACATCAAATTCCATAATAAACTTCTAACCTGAAATTTTGATACATACACCTGTGTTTTTCTTTTGCTTTTCTATTTTTTTTATTTTTTTTAATTTTAGTTTAGTTTAGTCTAGTTTATTCCTTTTATATTTTTATTTTCTAATATTCATATACAGTTAAACTTCAAGGTAACCCCCTTTCCCCAATCAATGCTACCCCTATAGGTAAACAAATTTTTAATCCCCCTTTATTTTAGGAAAGTTGAGTCCTTTAACAAAGATATCAAGATACATCCAGGAAGAATCAAAATAACCTTCCTCGCCCACACTGAGAATCTATCACCACTCTCCCATCTTTTACTTCCGCCAGTGTTTCTGTGTATTTGTGTTTGTCCTAATAGTATATAAATCTTATACTTGGGGTTCTATTTGACGAGGTTCTTACTTTTTTTGCTTTTATGTATATATATATATTTTTTTCTCTTGTCATATACTTTTATCAGTTTTTCGTTTGTCTGTTTTTGTTTGTATACTTCATAAATCTTATCTTGGGGCCCATTTGGGCTGAACCTTCTCTTGTATCTTCCCTTTCTTTCCTGTCTCTCTCTCTCTCTCTCTCTCCTTTCTTTTTCTTTTCTTGTTTTTCTCCTTTGGGTGGGGAATCCTGAGTGCTCAGAAGTGCTCCAGGGTGCACCTTGAGTGCACCACGGTCTATACATCCAGCTACATCTGTTCAGTCATATCTCACCAAAACAACCAGGAGTAGGAATCCCCAACAGAAGAAAAATACAGAGGAAGGGCCTTCTGCAACAGAGCTAACGGCTATCAACATAGACAATATGTCGGAAAGAGAATTCAGGCTAACAATTATCCAGGCAATAGCTAGGTTGGAGAAAGCCATGGATGACCAAACGGAATTGATTAAGGCAGAAATGAAAGCCACCAGGGTTGATGTTCACAATGTTAGGGCAGAGCTGAAAGCCACCAGGGATGAGGTTCACAATGCTCTCAATGAGTTCCAATCTAATCTAAATTCTCTAAAAGCTAGGGTAACTGAGACAGAAGATAGAATTAGTGATCTGGAGGACAAACAGATAGAGAGAAAGGATCAGGAGGAAGCCTGGAACAAACAGCTTAGAAGCCATGAAAACAGAATCAGGGAAATAAATGATGCCATGAAATGTTCCAACGTCAGAATTATTGGAATCCCTGAAGGGGAGGAGAAAGAAAGATGTCTAGAAGATATAGTGGAACAAATTCTTCCTGAAAATTTTCCCAGTCTCGTGAATGGGTCCAGCGTTCATGTACTAGAAGCAGAACGGTCTTCCCCCAAGATTATAGATTCCAAAAAAAAAAAAAAAAACCCAGGCACCTGATAGTGGAATTGAAAAATCATAACTGTAGATATAATCTCTTAAAAGACGCTAGGACAAAGAAGCTCCTTACGTACAGAGGAAAGCCCATCAGAATAACGTCAGACCTGTTCACAGAGACCTGGCAAGCCAGAAAGGGATAGCAAGATATATTCAGGGCACTAAATGAGAAGAACATGCAGCCAAGAATACTTTATGCAGCAAGACTGGCATTCAATAAGGATGGAGAGATAAAGAGTTTCCAAGACCGGCAAGGCTTTAAAGACAATGCAACCACCAAGACAATGCTGCAGGAAATATTAAGGGGGGTTCTATAAAAGAGGAAAAATCCTAGGAGTAGCATTGAACAGAAATATAGAGACAATCGACAGAAAGAAAGACTTCAAAGGTAACACGATGTCAATAAAAATATCTCTCTCAATAATCACTCTCAATGTGAATGGCCTAAATGCGACCATAAAAAGACACAGGGTTGCAGATTGGATAAAACGACAGGACCCATCCATATGTTGTCTACAAGAGACCCATTTTGAACCTAAAGATACACCCAGCCTGAAAGTGAAGGGATGGAGAAGCATCTTTCATGCCAATGGGCCTCAAAAGAAGGCCAGGGTAGCGATTCTCACATCAGATAAATTAGATTTTCAACTAAAGATGGTAGTCAGAGATACAGAAGGACACTACATCATTCTTAAAGGGACTATCCACCAAGATGATCTAACAATTGTAAATATCTATGCCCCCAAGATGGGAGTAGCCAATTATATAAGAAAACTATTAATCAAGATAAAGAGTCATATTGATATGAATACATGAATAGTAGGAGATCTTAACACGCCTCTCTCAGAAATAGACAGATCATCAAAGCAGAAAATCAATTTAGAAACAAGAGCATTGAATGACACATTGGACCACATGGACCTCGTAGATATATACAGAACATTCCACACTAAAACAGAATACTCATTCTTCTCAAGTGCACATGGAACCTTCTCCAGAATAGACAACATACTGGGTCACAAATCAGGGCTCAACCGATACCAAAAGACTGAGATTATTCCCTGCATATTCTCAGATCATAATGCTTTGCAACTGGAGCTCAATCACAAGGAAAAGTACAGAAGGAACTCAAACGCCTGGAAGCTAAAGACCACCTTGCTTAAGAATGCTTGGATCAACCAAGAGATCAAAGAAGAACTTAAACAATTCATGGCAACCAATGAGAATGAAGACACTTCAGCCCAAAACCTGTGGGATACAGCAAAGTCGGTCCTAAGGGGGAAATACATAGCCACCCAAGCCTCCCTCCCAAAAATGGAAAAATCCAGAATACACCAGCTGTCTCTACACCTTAAAGAACTGGAGAATCTACAACAAATCAAACCAACTGTACACGTGAGAAGGGAAATAATCAAGGTTAGAGCAGAGATCAATGAGGTAGAAACCAGAGATACAGTAGAATGTTTCAATGAAACTAGAAGCTGGTTTTTTTTTTTTTTGAAAGAATCAATAAGATCGATAAACCATTGACCACACTAATCCAAAAGAAAAGAGAGAAAGCCCAAATTAATAAAATTATGAATGAAAAGGGAGAGATCACAACTAACACCAAGGAAGTAGAAACAATCATCAGAAGTTATTATCAACAGTTATATGCCGATAAGCTAAGCAACCTAGATGAAATGGATGCATTCCTGGAAAACTAAAAACTCCCAAAATTGAACCAGGTAGAAATTGGCAACCTGAATAGACCAATATCTAGTAACGAGATTGAAGCAGTGATCAAAAGCCTCCCAAAAAACCAGAGCCCAGGACCTGACGGATTCCCTGGGGAATTCTATCAAACTTTCAAAGAAGAAATAACACCTACTGTCCTGAAGCTGTTTCAAAAAATTGAAGCAGGGGGAGAACTTCCAGACTCTTTTTATGAAGCCAGCATTACCCTGGTCCCCAAACCAGGCAAAGACCCTACCAAAAAGGAGAACTTCAGACCAATATGACTGATGAATATGGATGCTAAGATTCTCAACACGATCCTAGCAAACAGGATCCAAAAGCACATTAAAAAGATTATCCACCATGACCAGGTGGGATTCATCCCTGGGTTACAAGGATGGTTCAACATTCGCAAATCAATCAGTGTGATAGAACAAATCAATAAGAGAAGAGAGAAAAACCACATGGTCCTCTCAATTGATGCAGAAAAAGCATTTGACAAAATCCACCATCCGTTCCTGATTAAAACGCTTCAAAGTATAGGGATAGAGGGAACATTCCTGAACTTCATCAAATCTATCTATGAAAGACACAGCAAGTATCATCCTCAATGGGAAAAAGCTTGCAGCCTTCCTGTTGAGATCAGGAACACGACAAGGATGCCCACTCTCACCACTCTTTTTCAACATAGTATTAGAAGTCCTAGCAACAGCAATCAGACAACAAAGAGAAATAAACGGTATCCAAATTGGCAAGGAAGAAGTCAAACGCACTCTCTTCGCAGATGACATGATTCTTTATATGGAAAACGCAAAAGACTCCACCCCCAAACGTCTAAAATTCGTACAGCAATTCAGTAACGTGGCAGGATACAAAGTCAATGTACAGAAATCAGTGGCTTTCTTACACACTAACAAAGAAAATACAGAAAGGCAAATTAGAGAATCAATTCCATTTACTATAGCACCAAGAACCATAAGATACCTGGGAATAAACCTAACCAAGGAGGTAACGGATCTGTACTCAAGGAACTACAGAACACTCATGAAAGAAATTGAAGAAGACACAAAAAGATGGAAGACCATTCCATGCTCTTGGATCGGAAGAATAAACATTGTTAAAATGTCTATACTGCCTAGAGCAATCTATACTTTTAATTCCATTCTGATCAAAATTCCACTGGCATTTTTCAAAGAGCTGGAGCAAATAATCCTAAAATTTGTATGGAATCAGAAGAGACCCCGAATTTTTAAGGAAATGTTGAAAAACAAAAACAAAACTGGCGGCATCATGTTACCTGATTTCAAGCTTTACTACAAAGCTCTGATCACCAAGACAGCATGGTACTGGCATAAAAACAGACACATAGACCAGTGGAACAGAGTAGAGAGCCCAGACATGGACCCTCAACACTATGGTCAAATAATCTTCGACAAAACAGGAAAAAATATCCAGTGGAAAAAAGACAGTCTCTTCAATAAATGGTGCTGGGAAAACTGGACAGCTATATGTAGAAAAATGAAACACAACCATTCTCTTACACCATACACAAAGACAAACTCGAAATGGATAAAAGACCTCAACGTGATACAGGACTCCATCAGAATCCTCGAGGAATCTCCCTGATGGCTAGTGATGATGAACATTTTTTCATGTGTCTGATAGCCATTTGTATGTCTTCATTGGAGAAGTGTCTGTTCATATCTTCTGCCCATTCTTTAATATGATTGCCTGTTTTGTGTATGTTGAGTTTGAGGAGTTCTTTATAGATCCTGGATATCAACCTTTTGTCTGTACTGTCATTTGCAAATATCTTCTCCCATTCCGTGGGTTGCCTCTTTGTTTTGTTGACTGTTTCTTTTGCTGTGCAGAAGCTTTTGATCTTGATGAAATCCCAAAAGTTCATTTTCGCTTTTGTTTCCATCACCTTTGGAGACATATCTTGAAAGAAGTTGCTGTGGCTGATATCAAAGAGGTTACTGCCTATGTTCTTCTCTAGGATTCTGACGATGTGGAGTAAGGGGAACTCTCTTACACTGTTGGCTGGAATGCACATTGGTGCAGCCACTTTGGAGAACAGTGTGGAGATTCCCCAAGAAATTAGAAGTAGAGCTTCCCTATGACCCCGCAATTGCACTCCTGGGTATTTACCCCAAAGTTACAGATGTAGTGAAAAGAAGGGCCATCTGTACCCCAATGTTTATAGCAGCAATGGCCACAGTCGCCAAACTGTAGAAAGAACCAAGATGCTCTTCAATGGATGAATGGATAAGGAAGATGTGGTCCATATACACTATGGAGTATTATCCCTCCATCAGAAGGAACGAATACCCAACTTTTGTAACAACATGGACGGGACTGGAAGAGATTATGCTGAGTGAAATAAGTCAAGCAGAGAGAGTCAAGTATCATATGGTTTCACTTATTTGTGGAGCATAACAAATAATATGGAGGACAAGGGTAGATGGAGAGGAGAAGGGGTTGAGGGAAATTGGAAAGGGAGGTGAACCATGAGAGACTATGGACTCTGAAAAACAACCTGAGGGTTTTGAAGGGGCGGGGTGTGGGAGCTTGGGGGATCCAGGTGGTGGGGATTAGGGAGGCCCGGATTGCATGGAGCACTGGGTGTGGTGCAAAAGCAATGAATACTGTTACGCTGAAAAGAAATAAAAAATTGCTAAAAAAGGATCAAAAGCTTCTGCCCAGCGAAGGAAACAGCCATCAAAGCAAAGAGACAACCCATGGAATTAGAGAAGATATTAGCAAATGACAATACAGACAAAGGGCTGATATCCAGGATCTATAAAGAACTCTTCAAACTAAACACACACGAACAGATAATCCTGTCAAAAAATGGGCAGAAGACATGAACAGATACTTCTCTAATGAAGACATACAAATGGCTAACAGACACATGAATTAATGTTCATCCTCACTAGCCATCAGGGAGATTCAAATCAAAACCACATTGAGATAGAACCTTACTCCAGTTAAAATGGCCAAAATTAACAAGACAGTAAACAACGTGTGTTGGAGAGGATGTGGAGAAAGGGGAACCCTCTTATACTGTTGGTGGGAATGCAAGTTTGTGCAGCCACTTTGGAAAACAGTGTGGAGATTCCTTAAGAAATTAAAAAATAAAGCTTCCTGATGACCCTTCAATTGCGTTATTGGGTATTTACCCCAAAGATACAGATGTAGTGAAAAGAAGGGCCATCTGTACCCCACTGTTCATAGCAGCAATGGCCACAGTCCCCAAACTGGAAGGAATCAATATCCAACTTTCATATCAACATGGACAGGACGGGAAGAGATTACGGTGAGTGAAATAAGTCAAGCAGGGAGAGTCAATTATCATATGGTTTTTCTTCTCTGTGGAGCATAAGGAATAACATGGAGGACATGTGGAGATGCAGAGGAGAAGGGAGTTGGGGGAAATTGGAGGGGGAGATGAACCATGAGAGACTATGGACTCTGAGAAACAATCTGAGGGTTTTGGAGTGGCAGGGGGTGGGATGTTGGGTGAGCCTGGAGGTGGGTATTATGGAGGGCAGTATTGCATGGAGCACTGGGTGTGTTATATAAACAATGAATATTGGAACACTGATAAGAAATTTAAAAAATAAATATTTTTTAAAAAATAGACACAGAAAAAACATCCGGAAAAATTCAACACCTGTTCATAATAAAAACTCTTAAGATATTAGATATAGATAGAATATCCCTCAACATATTAAAGGCCATATATAATAAGCCCACAGCTAATATACTCAATAGTGAAATGTTGAAAATTTTCCACCTTAGATCAGGAAGCAGACAATGGTGCCCATTCTTATCACTCCTATTCAACATAATACTGGAAATCTTTGTTGGAACAATGTCAAGAAAAAGAAATAAAAGCCATCAGAATCTGAAAGGAAGAAGTAAATTGACTATTTGCAGATGGCATGATTTTATATAGAAGATTCTAAAGATACCATCAAAAAGTTGTTATATCTCATCAACAAAGTCAGTAAAATTGCAAGATAAACAATTAACATGCAAAAAGTCAAGAGTGTTTTTGTACAGTAACAAATTATCTAAAAATGAAATTTAAAAATTATTTATTTACAATAGTATAAACATGATAAAATACTTAGGAATAAACTTAACCAAGAAAGTGAAATATCTCTACTCTGTAAAGACACAGATAAACAGAAGGTGTCCCAGTTTCGTGGATTGGAAGAATTAATATTTTTAAAATAACCATACTACAAAAATGATCTATAGATTCAATACAATCTCTATCAAGATTTCAATGTCATTTTTTACAGAGGGAGAAAAAAAAAATCTAAAATTTGTATGGACCCATAAATAGCCCTGAGTAGCCAAAGCTATTTTTTTTTCTGCAAAAGAAAAACAAAGTAGGTGGCACCACACTTCCTGACTTCAAGATACTATAAAGCTATGGTAATTCAAACAGTATGGCACAATATGGAAAAACAAATGTCGGTGAGGATGTGGAGAAAGGGGAAGTCTCTTACACTTTTGGTGGGAATGCAAGCTGGTACAGGAACTCTGGTAAACAGCATGGAGGTTCCTCAGAAAGTTAAAAATAGGGTTACCCAGTTACCCAGCAACTGCACTACTAGGTATTTACCCCAAAGATACAGATTAGTGAAAAGGAAGGGCATATGCACCTCAATGTTCATAGCAGCCATGTTCGCAATAGTCAAAAGGTGAAAAGAGTCGAGATATCCTTCAACAGATGAATGGATAAAGAAGATGTGATTAATATGTAAAATGGAATATTACTCAGCCATCAGAAAGGATGAATGCTTGCCATTTACACTGGCATGGAAGGAACCAGAGGGCATTATGCTAAGTGAAATAAGTCAGTCAGAGAAGGTCAGTTATCATATGGTTTCACTCATATGTGGAATATAAGAAATAGCACAGAAAATCATAGTGGAAGGGAGGGAAAACTGAATGGGAAGAAATCAGAGGGAGACAAACAATATGAGATTCTTGACTCCAGGAAACAAACTGAAGGTTGTGGATAGGGAGGAGGGTGAGGGGATGGGGTAACTGGATGATGGGCATTAAGGAGGGTATGTGATGTGATGGGCATTAGGTGTTATGTGCAACTAATGAATCATTGAACTTTATATCAATAAATAATGATGTACTATATGTTTGCTAATTGAGTTCAGAAAAAAAAAAGAAAATAAATAAAATAGTATAGTAAAGGCAGAAAAACAAATAGATCAATGGAACAGAACTGAAACGTCAGAAATATACCCAAGTGCATATTCAATAATTATTTGACAAAAAAATCAAGAATGATCAATGGGAAGATGGCAGCAAAGTAGGAGTGTCCCATGAACACAACTATATAACTATCGAATTATCCTAAATACCCGCAAAAATCAGCCTAAAGCCTGACCAAAAAAAAAAAAAAAAAATTGGAAAAGAAAATAAAAAGAAAAGAAACCAAAAAAACTCCACAACCAAAGGGACAGAAGTTGCCACATTGAAGAAGGTAGGAAGTACAGAAAGATGATTGATTTAGGGGAGAAACCGATCATGGATGCTATGGAGGGGAGGGAGCCATTCTCATGGAGAAGGGTGAGAAAAAGAGAGTAACACACAGAGCAATGCACAAGGAGAACTTTTCCCCAAAGCCAATGGCTTAGAAAACGAGAGGGGCTGAATTTTGCAAGTTCTTGCAACCACCAGGACTTAAAGCCTGGAATTTTAAAGGTCAGTGGGCTTGGCTGGGATAGAGCCAAGATAGAGCCTAAGGGCCCCCACACCACCCTTCTTGCCCCCCTGTGCTCTTGGAGGGACTGCCTTGTTGACCAAGTTTGCCTCAGTCCCAGCTTGGCAGGCCCCTTCCCCCAAAAGATTACTGCAGACCCCTGCCCACACCACATCTCTAAAACCTGGAGTTTTAAAGAACAGACTCGGGCGGGATACAGCCAAAATGGCACTGTGCTGCTCCTGGAGGGAAGGCAGGCAAACAACCCCGGGGCAGACAGCATGGAAACAGCAATCTGAAGAACACCTGGGGCACACATTGGAGAGATTATTCCCTCATCTTAGAGAGTGTCCCTGGGAGGCAGCATTCACAGAGATGCCTCTCCAAGGAACAAAGGATTTGGCTGGCACCATTTCCCTCACCCATCCCTCGGCATAAACACAAAGCTACCTGAGGAAAAAAGCTCAGCTAAGAAACTGACTACCTAACTTGCTTATTCCAAGCCCCATCCCCATGTGCTCTGGCAGGACTGCCCTTCTCAGTCAAGCTTGCCTCAGACCCAGTATGGTAAGTCCCTCCCCCAGAAGTCCAGCACAAACCCCTGCCCACACCACATCTCTCAACTAGAGAGTTCAGTAGGGACCGTTTTGCTGCCGTTAGTGACAAGTCTCATTTCACAAGCAGACCAGAACACACCTATTTAAAACTTGCCACAATTAGTCCAGGGACCAAACAGTGCCCACAGGAGACAAGGAGAGTCTCTGCAGATGACTGGCCTGAAGGATAGAGCAGTCAAAACACAACAGTAGAGTGCACACAACACACATCAGAGACACTCCCTGAAGTGCCAGACCCTGGGCACTACATGACCTCTTCTTCATAAGGCCATTACATTCAAGAGCAGGAATATAACTGGCTTTTCTAAAATAGAGAAGGTAGAAAGTTAGACAAAGTGCCAAGAGGGAGGAATTTATCAAAAACAAAAGAACAAGACAAGGCCACAACCAGAAATCTAAGGGAAACAGGTATACATAACATGCTTGATGGAGAATTTAAAGCAAAAATCATAAAATATTCACCGGGCTTGAGAAAAGAATAGAAGATATCAATGAGATCCTTACAACAGAGATAAATGAGTTTAAAAAGAACCTATCAGTGATAAAGAATGCAATAAACAAGATTGGAAACAGCTTTGATGCAATGAACTACAGGATGGAAAAAACAGATGAATGAATTAGTGACCTAGAGTTACAATAATGGACAATAATAAAGCTGAACAAAAGAGAGAAAGAACTGTATGCAACATGAGAATAGACTGAGGGAAGTCAGAGACTCCATTAACATTTGTATTCTAGGAGTTCCAGAAAAAGAATAGAGGGAAAATGGGGCAGAAAATTTATTTCGAGAAATAATAACAGAAAACTCCTCTGATCTGGGGAAGGAAACAGACATCCAGATCCAGGAGGTGCAGAGAATTCCCATCAAAATCAACAAAAGCAGGCTAACACCAAGACATACCATAGTTAAATTCACAAAACATAGTGATAAAGAAAAAAATCCTAAAAGCAGGATGACAAAAGAAGTCCTTAACTTTCAAGGGAAGACCCGTAAATTTGCAGTTCTCAAACAGAAACTTGTCAAGCCATAAGAGAGTGGCATGATGTATTCAATGTGCTGATTGGGAAAAATCTTCAGCCAATAATATTCTATCTGGCAAAACTATCATTTAGAAGAGAAGAAGAGATAGTTTCCCAGACAAAAGGGGTTCAGACTGCTAATTACTTTGAGAGTAAATGGACTAAAAGCTCCAATCTAAAGACATGGGGTGTCAAAATGAATTAAAAAAAAAGACCCATCTATATGTTCCCTCCAAAAGACTCATTTTATACCTAAAGACACTTGCAGATTGAAAGTGAGGGGATGGAGAAATATTTATCATACAAATGGATGTAAAAAAAAAAAAAGTCCAAGTAGCTATACTTATATGGGACAAACTAGAATTTTGTCCATGTATTGTTTTTTAAATATTTTTATCACAGTATAATTAACAGACAGTGTTATATTAGTTTCAGGTGGACAACATAATTATTCAACAATTCTACACATTATTCAGTGTTCACCATGATAAGTGTAGTCACTGGGTGTCACCAAACAACATTATTACAATCTTACTATTCCCTATACTGTATTTTTCTTCTCTGGGATTATTTATTTATTTATCTATTTCTCTTGTATTGTTTTTATCCTGCTTTGGTATCAGAGTAGTACTAATCTCATGGATTGATTTTGAATGTGTTCCTTCTAGTCCTCAATTATCATATGGTTTCGCTTATTTGTGGAGCATAACAAATAATGTGGAGGACATGGGGAGATGGAGAGGAGAAGGGAGTTGAGGAAAATTGGAAAGGGAGGTGAACCATGAGAGACTATGGACTCTGAAAAACAACCTGAGGGTTTTGAAGGGGCGGGGGGGGTGGGAGGTCGGAGGAACCAGGTAGTGGGTATTAGGGAGGGCACGGATTGCATGGAGCACTGGGTGTGGTGTAAAAACAATGAATACTGTTACGCTGAAAAGAAATAAAAAATTAAAAAAAAAAGATCTTGATAGATATTTTGTAAGATTTTGATAGATATTGTCATTAAGGGGTTTTTTTTGTTTGTTTGTTTGGTAGAATTCAACAATGACACAATGTGGTATTGGGCTTTTCTGGGCTGGGAGATTTTTGTTTCCTAATTCAACTTTCATTCTTGTTATTGGTCTAAGAAGATTTCCTATTTCTTCGATTCAAGATTCCTAAATTAATCATGGTAACTTGGGTGTCTTTAGGAATTATCTGGATTTCTTTCCTAAATTACCTGATTCGTTAGCATAAAATTGTTTATAGTAATCTGTTATATGATATATTTCTGTGGTTATCTGTTGTACTGTTTTCTCTTCAGTTTCTCATTTTGGATTTTGAGATTTCTTTTTTTTTCTTAGTTAATGCAGTTAGAGCATTGACAATTTTGTTTCTTTCTTTTTGAAAAATTGGTCATTATTTTCAATGTTATATTATTGTTTATTCTGGTCTCTATTTGTTTCTGATTTTTCTTTGTTATTTTCTTCCTCTACCAAATTTCAGCTAAATTTCTTCTTAGCTGAAATGTGCAACATTTTATAAAACAGTTGACCTAGTTTCTTCAAAATACCTATGTTATGGAGGAGGACTTAAGATGGTGGAGGATTAGGAGAACCCTAAGCTTATCTAGTCCCTCAGGCACAGCTAGATAGATATCAAGTCCTTCTGAGCACCAAAAAAAAAAAAAAAAAAAAAAACAATCAGAGGAATGAGAGAACAAAACGTGCAAGTCTAGAAGTAAAAAAGCAGCCACCTTTTGGAAGGTAGAAAGTGTGGAGAGCTGAATTGGGGGCAATATAGTTGTGGATATGGTAGCAGGAAGAAAGCCTGCTCACAGAGGCTATTGCAAAGTATTATTAGCATCAGAGTGCAAAATCAGAACTTTTAGAAGTCTGCTACAGTGGGGGACGTTCCTGGCTTAAAGGTGCTCAAGTGGCAAAGCATGGTGGAATTATAGGTGTAACATCATGGTCTGAAGATCCCTGGGGTTACAAGAAGAAAGGTTGGTGACTGAGTGATACACTGTTCCCAGGCATAGGAACATGGAAACCAGCTGAGAACAGTGAGTCTTAATGCTGGTTTTTTGCTCTGTTTTGCCATAAACTGAGAACTGCTGCACAGTCCTGTGACTTCTTTCCTGGGATGGGTCAGCATATGGCAAAAGCGAGGCAAGACACCCCCAGAGGAACAGTGTGGGTCCACACCATGGGAGTCCTTAAAATTTGGAGTATTGAAACTCAGTTGCATGCCTGACATAAAAAGCTCAGACATAGGCACGGTGACCACAGGGTTCTGACAGAAACTGGGGACAAAAGAATGATTGATTCTTCTTCAGTGAAGGCCCGCTGAATGGTGAGACAAATGACTTTCAATTCCGGAGCTAGAGAGTGGGGTGCTGCCATATCCCTCCACCCATCAGCTTGGAAAATTTTCAAGGGAGCAATACAGCACTACCTAGTGGAGGCCAGAGCCCTCTGCACCAAGCTCTGCTGCCCTGCACCCTGGAGTTGCATTTCCACTAGAACAAGTCCACCTAAAAATCAGCACTACAGGCCCTTCCCAGAGAAGATCAGCACAAACAGCTAGCTTGCACCAAATTTAGTGATCATAGAGTGCCAGCTTGCACCAAATTTAATGATCATAGGGTGCTCCAAAGTTTAAGCTCTAGGGGAAAATAGGATCTAGCTTCCCTTTTACTTTTATTCTTTATTGTTTTATTATTATTTCTTCATTTATTTTCTTATTTTAATTTCTTTTTTATATTTTATTTTTTTGAAATTTTGATTTTTATATATACTGTATATACTTTATTTTTGCCTACTTTTAATTTAATTTTTCCCTGAATTAATCATTGGTAATATATTACATAACAACCAAGGTGCTCACATACTAATGATTCCCACTTTGTCTATATTGCCAACCTCCCATGCATCAAAAAACACAACGCTAAAATTATCAAACTTGGGAAACAATAAAGTACTCTGAATTTTAACATCATAATATTAGGAAAGTTTGGGAGCTTTGCAAAATATATCCTGATCATCCATGTGTACTATGTCATTTCTAGTGATTTTTGTAGTGATCATTAGTGAATAAGGAGCAGATTTACAAGTTTATATAGTAAGGTATCTGGGTTCAACACAAAAATGTTACAACTTTAGGCAAATTCATGTTTCATAAGACACTGCTAACACTTAGAGGGATTAAATAAAATTCCAAAACGTGGAAAGCAAATAAAGAAAAGACAATAAGAAGCATTTTCCACATTTTTTTTTTAGAGAGAAAGAGACAGAGAGCACAGGCAGGCAGAGTGGCAGCAGAGGCAGAGGGAGAAGCAGGCTCCCCGCGGAGCAAGAAGCCTGATGTGGGACTCAATCCCAGGACGCTGGGATCATGACCTGAGCTGTAGGCAGCCACTTAACCAACTGAGCCACCCAGGCGTTCCAGCATTTTCCACATTTTAATCTTGTTATAGCAAGCAGACCTAAAGACACCAAAGTCCAATGTTTTTTTGTTTTTATCCTCTCTATGTCTTTTTTGTTTTCTTTTATTTTCTGGAAAAAGAAATGATGAGATGGAGAAACTGAGCCTAAAAGAAAAAAACAGGAAGTAGAACTCGTGGCCATACATGTAATCAATACAGATGTAAGTAAGATGTTTAAATTAGAATATAAACAATGATTATAAAGACACTACCTGGGCTTGAAAAAAAGCATAGAAGGTACTGGAGAATTAATTACAGCAGAGATAAAAGAACTAAAATCTAGGCAGGCTAAAATTAAAAATGTTATAACCAAGGTGCAATCCAAGGTGGAGGCCGTAAGAACGAGGATGCATCATTCTGAGACAAAATGGTGGAAGAGAAGGGGACCTCATTTCATATGGTTACTTGAGTTTAGATAGATAACTACCAAATCATTCTGAACACCCATGAATTCAACCTGAGACATAAGAAAAGAATATCTGTAACCATGCAAGTAGAAAAGCAACCATTTCTTGCAAGGTAAGAGGTTCAGAGAAGTGAATTTGAGGGGAACTATTGGAAGATAAATGGAGGTGGGAGGGATCCTCCATAAACCAGCTATTGAAAAGTGATAAATAGTCCTGGAGGGCAAAGTCTGAATCCTTAGAAATCTGCTCCAGTGAGAGACATACCTGCAGGAAAGACATGCAAGGGATGAAACAGGCAGATTTCTAGGTGAGACACTGTGGCCTCAGGACCCCAGAATAATAGAATTAATGGGGTTATCTGAGCCAATAGAGATCCCAAGAAGGGGAGCAGGGAAACTGGTTATGGCCAGTGAGCCCACAAGGTGGTTCTCAGCTCATTTCACCATAAACTGTGAGCCAGAACTGATAAGGTTACTGCTTTCTGCCTGGGAATCCTGAAGAGCACTGGAATGCTGGGACACTGCCATCCCCCAGGATGGGTGGATGGAATGAGTACATGCATGACTGGGAAAAAGTTTTCAGTGCAGTGGCCCTATAGAGAGCACTGCAAGATGACCCTCTGCCATACCCTGGGAAGGGCAGAGTGGGTGAAAGCACAACCAGGCAACAACTCTCAGGACTGATTCCCAGTAAAGGACAGTACTAGATGACTTGCTGCCATCCTCCAGGAAGAACACATGATCCAGTGACTGCTCTTAGGCCTTTTGTAAAGGACAATAACTTGGGGCCCAATGACTCCCCCTGGGAGAATTGCTAAGAGCTCTCACCACTGAAGTCTGCAGAGTAGAGCACACACAAAACTGAAAACCGTTTAGCCCAAAGGGTTTGTCGAGGAGACGGGATTGATATCTTTCAGCTCTAGACCTGAAGGTCTGGGCATGTGGCTATTTTTATTTTGACCTTTAAAGAGGCTAGGAGATAGGGGGGCAAGATGGTGGAGGAATAGGAGACCCTGTTTCAGCCAGTCCCCTGAATGGAACTAAATATCTACCAGAACACTTTGAACACCCATGAAATCAGCCTAAGATGTAACTGCACACTTCTAGATCTCTACAGGAGCAGAAGATCATCAGTGGATAAGTACAGAGGAGTGGGAGTGCTCAGAGAGCTGTTGGAGGATAAACAGAAAGGGGAGGGAGCCACCAGAAATGACCCAATGGAAAGTAAAACCCCACTATGAAGGTGCCCTGTGCTGGGGGACCAGCATTAACTTAGAGACTGCTTAACAACACTCAAAAAGAGAAAAGAGTCCTAAGGGGCAAGTGGTGGTAATGGGTGACCAAAGGCAAAGAACTAAGTTCACTATCCCAGGGCGGAAAGAGCCAGTGCTTGCCAGTGCTCACTCATGCCTGAGAGAGCCTCAGGGGCTCCAGTCAGGGGTACTTAGGCCCACAGCTTTCTGGAGCCTGCTCCACCTGCCTCGCTGAGTCAGAGCACACCAGGCATGGGCTGGGGTCCAGATAGTAGTACGGGCAATAACAGCCAAGGGGATTGGGCTCACCCAGATTATTAATCCTTCTGGTATTAGGGGCACACTGATGCAGAGAGTAACAGAAGCATCGGGCAACCAATGGGATGGTGGCTGGGGTGCCCATGGCCGGCGGGACATTGCGGTGTTCAGCAGAATTTCCAGAGGTAAAATCTGTGTTTCTGAACCATTCAGAGGGGAGCAGACTGAGGATTATCTGAGACGGAGCTCTGGGTGCAGACAGTTTACTTTGCTCTGACCCTCCAAAAAGGCACAAAAAGCTGCCAAAGAACAAAAACCTCCAGAAAACAAAAGCCTGAAAAACCGGTTTCCACAGAGCCCAGCCACTTGATAGGGGCAGGGTAACTCAGCCCAAGCAAGATGGACTGAAATACAACACAGCAGGCCCCTCCCCCAGAAGACAAGCCAAAAGAACAAGAGGACAACAACCCTGGGGTCCTCATAAAACAGTAAAACCCCAACATCAGGGGAAAACTATATATTAAGCTCCTGGTATTGCCCCAAAACCTGTGTATTTCATAGGGGAAACTTCTCTTTTTCTTTTTCTCTTTTTAAACTCATTATCACGATTCTTGTCCTTTTATTTTTAACCTGCTTACCATTACAACTAGATGCTTAATCTAGTTTTAATATCCCCGTATCTCTGGAAAGTTGAGTCCTTTAACAAAGATAACAAGATACACCCAGGAAGAACTGAAATAACCTTCCTCGCTCGCATCAAGGTTTTATAACCACCTTGCCATCGTATTCTTCTGCCAGTGTTTCTGTGTATTTGTTTTTGTTTTCGTACTATATAAATCTTATTCATGAAGTTCATTTTGGCTGGGTTTTTCTTTTCTTTTCTTTTTTTTCTAGTCTGTTATGTTTTTCTTTAAGATTTTATTTATTTATTTGACAGAGAGAGATCACAAGTAGGCAGAGAGGCAGCAGAGAGAGCGGAGGAGGAAGCAGGCGCCCTGCTAAGCAGAGAGCCCGATGCAGGACTCGATCCCAGAACCCTGAGATTATGACCTGAGCCAAAGGCAGAGGCTTAACCCACTGAGCCACCCAGGTGCCCTAGTCTGTTACTTTTGTCGGTCCTTTTGTTTGTTTGTTTTTCGTTATGTACCTTATAAATCTTACTTTGGGGGTTCATTTTGGGTGTTTTTTTTTCCCCTTTTTTTTTCACTTTTTCTCTCTCTTTTTTTCTTTCATTCTGGTGGGGACTGCCGATTGCTCTGAAACTTTCCAGGGTGCACCTTGCCTGGATCATGGTTGATATATTCAGCTATACATCCCCTCAACCACCTCTCACCAAAATGACTAGGAGGAGGAACACCCAATAGAGGAAAAATTCAGAGACGGCGATTCCTGCCACAGAACTATTGGACATGGACGTAAACAATATGTCAGAAAGGGAATTCACGGCAACAGTTATCCAGGCAATGGCTAGGTTGGAGAAGACAATGTAGCCAGCTAGGTTGGAGTGGCAACATAGAATCTCTAAGGGTGGAAGTGAGGGCTGATCTGGCAGTACTAAAAAATGTTATCAGTGAGATCCAATCTAATGTAAATACTCTAACAGTGAGGGTAACCGAGGCAGAAGACAGAATTAGTGATTTGAAGACAAACTGATAGAGAAGAAGGATCAGGAGGAGGCCTGGGTCAAACAGCTTAGAAGCCATGAAAACAGAATTAAGGAAATAAGTGATGCCATGAAACATTCCAATGTCAGAATTATTGGGATCCCTGAGGGGATGGAGAGGGGTGGGGGGGGGCACTAGAAGATATAGTTGAACAAATCCTGGATGAAAATTTCCCTAATCTGGGGAATGGAACAACTGTTCATGTCCTAGAAGCAGAGAAGACAGCCCCCCAAATCGATGAGGGTAGAAAGACCTCCAGGCACGTGATTGTGAACTTCATGAGTCATAAATTCAAAGAACATGACTTAAGGGCAGCTAGGGGGAAGAGATCCTTACTTAAAGAGGGAGGACCATCAGAATAATGTCAGGCCTTTCCACAGAAACCTAGCAAGTCAGAAAGGGTCGGCAAGACATATTTAGGGCACTAAATGAAAAGAACATGCAGACAAGAATACTTTATCCACCAAGGCTGACATTCAGAATGGATGGAGAGATGAAGAGCTTCCAAGACAAGCAATGTTTAAAAGGTTATGTGACCACCAAGCCAGCACTACAAGAAATATTAAGAGGAGTTCTATAAAAGGAGAAAGAACCCAAGAGTGACATAGAACAGAAATTTACGGAGACAATCTATAGAAACAAGGACTTCACAGCCAATATGATGCCAATAAAAGCTTATCTGTCAATAATCACTCTCAACACGAACAGCCTAAATGCTCCCAGCCCAAATGCAACAGCGTTGTGGACTGGATAAAATGACAGGACCCATCCGTATGCTCTCTACAAGAGACACATTTGGTACCTAAAGATACATGCAGACTGAAAGTGAAGAGATGGAGAAGCATCTATCAGGCCAACGGGTCTCAAAGAAAGCTGAGGTAGCAATCCTCATATCAGATGAATTAGATTTTAAGCTAAAGACTTTAGTCAGAGATACAGAAGGACACTACACCATTCTTAAAAGGTCTATCCACCAAGAAGATCTAACAATTGTAAATATTTATGCCCCCAGCATGGGAGCAGCCAACGACACAAGCCAACTGTTCAACAAAATAAAGTGTCATAGTGATAAGAATACACAAATTATAGGGGATCTTAACACAGCACTCTTAAGCAATAGACAGATTATCTAAGCAGAAAATCAACAAAGAAACAAGAAAGACACACTTTGAAAGACACATTGGACCAGATGGACCTCATAGATATATACAGAACATTCCATGCTTTAACAACAGAATACTCATTCTTCTCGAGCGCCCATGGAACTTTCTCCAGAAGAGACAATATACTGGGTCACAATCCAGGTCTCAGCCGATACCAGAAGACTGAGATTATTCCCTGCATATTCTCAGACCACAATGCTTTGAAACTGGAACTCAACCACAAGAAAAAGTTCGGAAGGAATTCAAACACTTGGAAGCTAAGGGCCATCTTCCTCAAAAATGTTTGGATCAACCAAGAAATCAAAGAAGAACTTAATTCATGGGAACAAATGAGAATGAAGACACATGGGTCCAAAATCTATGGGATACAGCAAAGGTGGTCCTAGGGGAGAAATACATAGCCATCCAAGCCTCACTCAGAAATATTGAAAAATCCAGAATACACCAACTCACTTTACACCTTAAAGAGCTATAAAATCAAGAACTAACTAAGCAAACCCCACACAGAAGAAGGGAAATGATTAAGATTAGAGCAGAGATCAATGAGTTAGAAATTAGAGATGAGGTAGAATACCATCGATGAAACTAGAAGCTGGTTCTTTGAAAGTATTAATAAGATCGATAAACCACTAACCAAACTAATCCAAAGGAAAAGAGAGAGGACCCAAATTAATAAAATTATGAATGAAAGGGGAGAGGTTATGACTTACACCAAGGAAATAGAAAAATTCATCTGAAATTATTAGCAGCAGTTATATGCCAATAAGTTAAGCAACCCAGATGAAATGGATGCATGCCTGGGAAACCTATAACCTTCCAAGACTAAAACAGGAATAAATTGACAACCTGAATAGACCAATATGTAGTAACAAGATTGAAGCAGTGATCAAAAACCTCCCAAAAAACAAGAGCCCAGTACCTGATGGATTCCCTGGAGAATTCTATGATTCAAAGAAGGAATAATACCTATTCTCCTGAAGATGTTTCAAAACACAGAAACAGAAGGAAAACTTCCAGATTCTTTCTTTTTTAATCCCAAACCAGGGAAAGACCCCATCAAAAAGGAGAATTTCAGACCAATATCTATGATGAATATAGATGTCAAAATTAACAACAAGATCCTAGTTAACGGGATCCAACAGTACATTAAAAACTTTATCCACCATGACTAGGTGGATTTTATCCCTGGGAAACAACAGTGGTTCAACATTCGCAAATCAAACGATGTGATAGAACAAATCAATAAGAGAAGAACAAAGAACCACATGGTTCTCTCAGTTGATGCAGAAAAAACATTTGACAAAATACAGCAGCCTATCCTGATTAAAACTCTTCAAAGTATAGGGGTAGAGGGAACATTCTTCAACTTCATAAAATCTATCTATGAAAAACCTACAGTGAATATTATTTTCAATGAGGAAAAGCTGACAACCTTCCTATTGAGATCAGGAACACGACAAGCACGCCCACTCTCACCACTGTTGTTCAACATCATAATAGAAGTCCTGGCAACAGCAATCAGACAACAAAAAGAAATAAAAGTTCATTCAAATTGGCAAAGTAGAAGTCAACCTCCCTCTCTTCGTAGATGACATGATAGTTTATATGGAAAACCCAAAAGACTCCACACCCAAACTTCTAGAACTCATACAGCAATTCCTTGATGTGGCCGGATACAAAATCCATGCACAGAAATCAGTTGCTTTCTTATACACTAACAATGAAACTATAGAAAGGGAAATTAGGGAATTGATTCTACTTACTATATCTCCAAGAACCATAAGATATCTTGGAATAAACCTAAGCACAGAGGTAAAGGATCTGTACTCGGGGAACTACAGAACACTCGTGAAAGAAATTGAAGAAGACACAAAAAGATGGAAAAGCGTTCCATGCTCATGGATCAGAACAATAAACATTGTTAAAATGTCTATACTGCCCAGAGCAATCTATACTTTCAATGTCATCCTGATCAAAATTCCACTGGCACTTTTTAAAGTGCTGGAACAATCCTAAAATGTTTATGGAACCTGAAGTGACCCCTAATCACCAAGGAAACGTTGAAAAAGAAAAACAAAGCTCGGGGCATGATGTTGTCTGATTTCAAGCTTTATTACAAAGCAGTGATCACCAAGATAGCATGGTACTGGCACAAAAACAGACACTTAGTCCAGTGGAACAGAGTAGAGAGTCCAGATATGGACCTACAACTCTATGGTCAAATAATCTTCGACTAAGTAGGAAAAAATATCCAGTGGAAAAAAGACAGTCTCTTCAATAACTGGTGCTAGGAAAATTGGACAGCTATGTATAGAAAAATGAAACTCGACCATTCACTTACACCATACACAAAGATAAACTCTACATGGATGAAAGACCTCAACATGAGACAGTAATCCATCAAAATCTAGAGGAGAACATAAGCAGTAACCTCTTTGAGATCGGCCACAGCAACTTCTTTCAAGGCACGTTTCCGAAGGCAAAGGAAACAAAAGCAAAAATGAACTTTTGGGACTTCATCAAGGTCAAAAGCTTCTGCACAGCAAAGGAAACAGTCAACAAAACAAAGAGACAACCCACAATGGGTAAAGATATTTGCAAATGACACTAGAGATGAAGGGCTGATATCCAAGATCTATAAAGAACTCCTCAAACTCAACACCCCCCAAAAACCATATAATCACGTCAAAAAATGGGCAGAAGACATGAACAGATAGTTCTCCAAAGAAGACATACAAATGGCTAGGAGACACATGAGAAAAATGTTCAACATCATTAGCCATCAGGGAAATTCAAATCAAAACAACATTGAGATACCACCTTACACCAGTTAGAATGGCAAAGATTAACAAGGAAGGAAACAACAAATTTTGGAGAAGATGTGGAGAAAGGGGAACCCTCTTACACTGTTGGTGGGAATGCAAGTTGGTGCAGCCACTTTGGAAAACAGTGTGGAGATTCCTCAAAAAAAAAAAAATAAATAAATAAATAAATAAATAAAATAAATATATAAATAAATAAAAAATAGAGCTCCCCACGACCCTGCAATTGCACTGCTGGGTATTTACCCCAAAGCTATGGATGTAGTGAAAAGAAGGGCCATATGTACCCCAATGTTCATAGCAGCAATGTCCACAATAGTCAAACTGTGGCACAAGCCAAGATGCCCTTCAACAGACGAATGGATAAAGAAGATATTGTCCATATATACAATAGAATATTGTGCCTCCATCAGAAAGGATGAATACCCAACTTTTATATCAACATGGTTGGGACTAGAGGAGATTATGCTGAGCAAATAATTCAATCAGAGAAAGTCAGTCATCATATGGTTTCACTTATTTGTAGTACATAAGGAATAACATGGAGGACATTAGGAGAAGGAAAGGAAAAGTGAATTGGGGGAAGCCAGAGGGGGAGACAAACCATGAGAGACTATGGACTCTGAGAAACAAACTGAGGGTTTTGGAGTGGAGGGGTGTGGCGGCATGGGTGTGGGTATTAAGGATGGCACGTATTGCATGGAACACTGGTTGTGGTACATAAAAAAATGAATCTTGGAACACTGAAAAAATAAAATAAAGTTGAAAAAAATAGATAAAAATAAATTAAAGAGGGAAAGAGTCTTTGGGAAAGAAACGCTACATGAGGACCAGCTCACACTGAGCCCAGCCCCCCTTCAAGTGGTGGTGCAACTCTGCCAAGGCAATGACACCAGAGAAGCAGTGAAGCAGGCCCCACCTCAGAAGACTAAGTGGAAGAACAGGTGCACAGCTAGTTTACTGACCCCACAGGACTTTAACATTCCAGAGCTAGGGGAAAAGGATATATAGAATTTGAGGCTTTTTCTTATGATTCGTTTATATTTCAGTTTAAATTTTTCCATTTCTTTCTTTTCTTTTTTCCCTTTTCACTGATTTTTATTTTATCAGCTCTCTGTTTTTAAGTGTATTTTATCTTTCATTTTTTTACCTTTATATTTTATAGCTATATTCTTCATTTTTGCTTCTTTTCACTCTATTCAATTTTATTTGTGTACATATGTATATCTATCTATCTATCTATCTATATATGTATATACGTATATATATATAATTTTCCTTACAATTCTGGACTTAATGCCTTCTTTTTTTTTTAAAGATTTTATTTACTTATTTGTCAGAGAGAGAGAGAGAGAGAGAGCGCACAGGCAGACAGAGTGACAGAGGAAGAAGCAGGCTCCCCGTGGAGCAAGGAGCCCGATGTGGGACTCGATCCCAGGATGCTGGGATCATGACCTGAGCCGAAGGCAGCCGCTCAACCAACTGAGCCACCCAGGTGTCCCAGGACTTAATGTCTTCTAACACAGAGACCAAAATATTCTCTAGACCAACTAGATCACCCAGTTTTGACCACCTTGAGAAATTACACACTTTCTTCTCCTCCCATTTTTTTTTTACTTTTTCTTTATTTTTTTTTTTTAATTTTGCTTCTCCTTTTATTTTTTGTTTTCTGACCTGCTCAGATTTGTCTAGTGTGTATTTTGCTTGGGTCATGGTGTTGATTATGCTGCTCATGGGGAACATGACTGGAAGGAGGAATGCACAAGAAAAAGAAGAACTAGAGGTAATACTCTCTGGAACACATATAATCAATATGGATATAGTAAGATATCAGAGTCGGAATTCAGGATAACAACTACAAAGTCACTAGCTGGACTTGAAAAAAAAAAAAACATGAAAGACACCAGAGAAAATATTAGAGCACAAATGAGATCTAATCAGGCTGAAATTAAAAATAACTGAGATGCAGTCTAAATTGGATGCTTAAACAAGAGGGTAAATGAGGCAGAAGAATCAGTAACATAGAGGAAAAATTGATGGAAAGGAAGGCAGCTGAGGTAAAGAAAATAAAACAATTAGTAGACCATGAACAAAGGCTTCAAGAAATCAGTAATACTATAAAATGTACCAACATCAGAATTATTGGGGTGCTGAGGGTGAAGAGAGACAGAGTACCAGAGGTGTATTTGAGAAAATCATAGCTGGGAACTTCCCTATCTGGGGAAAGAAACAGGCATTCATGTCCAAGAGATAGAGAGGACCCCTCCCAAAATCAATCACCCTGGCATATATTAGAGACGTTTGCAAATTTCAGAGATAAAGACAAAATCCTGAAAGCAGCTTGAGACAAGAGGTTCAAAACCTGCAGAGGTAGGAATATTACACTTAAATCAGACCCATTTACAGAGATCTGGCAGGGCAGAAAGCACTGGCGTGATATATTCAGGGTACTCAGTGAGAAAAAAAAAATGCATCCAAGAATACTCAATCCTTTGTCCTTTACTATTGATTATACTTTACTATACTTTATCCTTTGCTACCCTAGCTTTCTTTTGAGGTTCATTTGCATTGTAAATTGTTCTCCATACCCTTACCTTCAATCTGTAAGTGTCTTTAGGTTCAAAATGTGTCTCTTGTAGGTAGTATATGGATGTGTCCTGCTTTTTTTTTTTTTTTTTATCCGATCTGAAACCCTGTGTCTTTGATGGAAACATTCAACCAGTTTACATCAAGAATAACTATTGGGGTGCCTGGGTGGCTCAGTGGGTTAAGCCTCTGCCTTCAGCTCAGGTCATGGTCTCAGAGTCCTGGGATCGAGCCCCACATTGGGCTCTCTGCTCAGCGGGGAGCCTGCTTCCCCCTCTCTCTGCCTGCCTCTCTGCCTACTTGTGATCTCTCTGTGTCAAATAAATAAATAAAATCTTAAAAACAAAAGAATGACTATTGAGAGATATGGATATAGTGTCCTGGTACCGTCTGTAAGGTCCCTGTTTCTGTAGGTTTTCTGTTTCTTTCTGTTTTATGTGACTCGTGGATTTTCTCTTTGTTTACAGAATTTCTGTTAATATTTCTTGCAGGGCTGGCTTGGTGGTCACATATTCTTTCATTTTCTCGTGTTCTGAAAGCTCTTTAACTCTCCATCCATTCTGAATGACAGTCTTCCTGGGTAAAGTATTCTTGGCTGAATGTTCTCCTTATTTAGTATGCCTGCCAGTCCTTTTTGGCTTGCCAGGTCTCTATGGATAGGTCTAATATTATTCTGATGTTACTCCCTCTGTTTCTGAAGAATCTTTTCCCTCTAGCTTCTCTCAGGATAGCTTCCTTGACTCTAAGATTTGCAAACTTCATTATTACTTGTTGGGATATTGATCTACTTTATTGATTTTGGAAGGGGTCCTCTCTGGTTCTTGGACTCGAATGTTTTTTTTTTTTTTTCTTTTCCAGATTAGGGAAGTTTGATTTGCTCAAATATACCTTCTAGTTCCCTCTTTCTTTCCGCCCCCTCAGGGATCCCAATAATTCTCACATTGGAGTGTTTTGTGGCATCGTTAATCTCTCTAAGTCTAATCTCATGTGCCACTAGCTGCCTATGCCTATCTTCTTTGACTTCCTTTCTATCAGCTTATCTTCTAGGTATCTTCATTCTTTTGCCTCACTTACCCTGGCTGTTCGAGTATCCAGTTTAGACTGCCTCTTATTTATAGCACTTTTAAGTTCATCTTAATTTTATCTCATTTCTGCCCTTAGAGATTCTCTATTGTCACTAATGCCTTTTTCAAGCCTAGCTAATGACTTCATGATCACTCTCCTGAAGTCTGTCCCTGACACTTTGCTTATATCCATATCCATTAGTTCTGTGGTGGAAGACATTGTCTCTGTTTCTTATCTTTGTTGAGAGTTCCTCCTCCTAGTCTTTCTGTGGATGGATGGTTGAACAAATGGATAGAGTCCACAATATCAACCATGACCCAACTTAGATGCACCCTATCAAAATCTGTAGTGGTCAGACACAACCACAGAAAAGAAAAAGCCAAAATGAAACACAAGAATAAATTTTAAAGATTGAATATGTACATATATATATATATATATATATTAATATTTAGAGCAAAAGGGGGACTATAATCTCTCAGTGTGGACAAATCAGGGTGCCTCAGTTGTTCTTGGATGTATTTTGGTTTGTGTGTTAGAGGATATTATGTCCTCAAATTACTAGGAAGGTAAAATTTGTATATATAAAAAGGTACAATAGAGTAGAGTGAATAATGGCCTAAAATAAGCATATATCTAAAAAAATACAGGTGTGTAGAAATACAAGTTAAGAAGCACCTATAAAAATGAGTTGGTACAATAGACATCTAGTTGAAGTGAGGAGAAGGCATAAAGAAGTATACAGCAGGGGGAAACAACATGAGATAAGGGAAAGAAAGAAAGAAAGAAAGAAAGAGAAAGAAAGAAAGAAAAAGAAAGAAAGAAAGAAGAAAGAAAAAAGAGGAAAAGGAAAGGAGAGGAGAGGAAAGGAAAGGAGAGGAGAGGAGAGGAGAGGAGAGGAGAGGAGAGGAAAGGAAAGGAAAGGAAAGGAAAGGAAAGGAAAGGAAAGGAAAGGAAAGGAAAGGAAAGGAAAGGAAAGGAAAGGAAAGCAGAGGAAAGGAAAGGAAAGGAAAGGAAAGGAAAGGAAAGGAAAGGAAAGGAAAGGAAAGGAAAGGAAAGGAAAGGAGAGGAGAGGAGAGGAGAGGAGAGGAAAGGAGAGGAAAGGAGAGGAAAGGAGAGGAAAAGAAAGGAATATTACAACTGAAAAATAAACAAGTTGTGAGGCCACACCTGGAGCTCAATATACAATTTTCCCCTTGTGTTGGGATTTTACAGTCTTTTAGGATCCAAAAGATTGTCATCAACCTGTTCTTCCAGCCTGTCTTCTAGGGAATGGGTCTGCTCTGTTTTCTCAAGTAATCCTGTCTGTGCAGAGTTGCACCACCCTCTGTCTGGGGGATGGGCTCAGTGGAAACCGGACTTCATCTGAAGAGGTGTGAACAGACCCCAAGGTACAAAAACACTCAGAAGTCCGGTGTCTCTTACTAGAGCAGATTTCTAAGGGTTCCGATTTTGAACTCAGGTGTTACATGACTTTCCAGGCCCCAGCTTATGACAGCTCCATCCCTTTTCTGTTTATTGTACAATATCTCCCAGCAGATTCACAACTATGCACTTCCCACCTTGCAAAAAGCAGCTGCTTTTCTCTTGCAGAGGACCAGAGAAATATTCTTACATCTCAGATTGATTTTGTGGGTGTTCACAAAGGGTTGAATGATATCCAGCTAAATTCAAGGAATCACATTAAATGGGGTCCCCTACTTCTCCTCCATCTTATCTTCCTCCCCTCCTTTTTTAAAAATTCTAATTTGATACCCTGTGTTTTTTTGGTTGAAGCACTTAGCCCATTTACATTCAGAGTAACTAGTGAAAAGTACAGTTTAGTGCCATTGTATTACCTGTAAGGTCACCGTTTCTGTAGGTTGTCTCTGTTTCTTTCTGGTATATGTGACTCTTGGACTTTCTCTTCATTTACAGGATACCCTTTAATATTTCTTGCAGGGCTGGCTTGACTGTCACATATTCTTTCAGTTTGTCATAGAAGCTCTTATTCTCTCCCTTCATTCTGAATGACACCATACTGGATAAAGTATTCTTGGATGCATTTTTTTTTTTCTCACTGAGTACCCTGAATATATCACGCCAGTGCTTTCTGCCCTGCCAGATCTCTGTAAATGGGTCTGATTTAAGTGTAATATTCCTACCTCTGCAGGTTTTGAACCTCTTGTCTCAAGCTGCTTTCAGGATTTTGTCTTTATCTCTGAAATTTGCAAACGTCTCTAATATATGCCAGGGTGATTGATTTTGGGAGGGGTCCTCTCTATCTCTTGGACATGAATGCCTGTTTCTTTCCCCAGATAGGGAAGTTCCCAGCTATGATTTTCTCAAATACACCTCTGGTACTCTGTCTCTCTTCACCCTCAGCACCCCAATAATTCTGATGTTGGTACATTTTATAGTATTACTGATTTCTTGAAGCCTTTGTTCATGGTCTACTAATTGTTTTATTTTCTTTACCTCAGCTGCCTTCCTTTCCATCAATTTTTCCTCTATGTTACTGATTCTTCTGCCTCATTTACCCTCTTGTTTAAGCATCCAATTTAGACTGCATCTCAGTTATTTTTAATTTCAGCCTGATTAGATCTCATTTGTGCTCTAATATTTTCTCTGGTGTCTTTCATGTTTTTTTTTTTTTCAAGTCCAGCTAGTGACTTTGTAGTTGTTATCCTGAATTCCGACTCTGATATCTTACTATATCCATATTGATTATATGTGTTCCAGAGAGTATTACCTCTAGTTCTTCTTTTTCTTGTGCATTCCTCCTTCCAGTCATGTTCCCCATGAGCAGCATAATCAACACCATGACCCAAGCAAAATACACACTAGACAAATCTGAGCAGGTCAGAAAACAAAAAATAAAAGGAGAAGCAAAATTAAAAAAAAAAATAAAGAAAAAGTAAAAAAAAATGGGAGGAGAAGAAAGTGTGTAATTTCTCAAGGTGGTCAAAACTGGGTGATCTAGTTGGTCTAGAGAATATTTTGGTCTCTGTGTTAGAAGACATTAAGTCCTGGGACACCTGGGTGGCTCAGTTGGTTGAGCGGCTGCCTTCGGCTCAGGTCATGATCCCAGCATCCTGGGATCGAGTCCCACATCGGGCTCCTTGCTCCACGGGGAGCCTGCTTCTTCCTCTGCCACTCTGTCTGCCTGTGCGCTCTCTCTCTCTCTCTCTCTCTGACAAATAAATAAATAAAATCTTTAAAAAAAAAAGAAGGCATTAAGTCCAGAATTGTAAGGAAAATTATATATATATACGTATATACATATATAGATAGATAGATAGATATACATATGTACACAAATAAAATTGAATAGAGTGAAAAGAAGCAAAAATGAAGAATATAGCTATAAAATATAAAGGTAAAAAAATGAAAGATAAAATACACTTAAAAACAGAGAGCTGATAAAATAAAAATCAGTGAAAAGGGAAAAAAGAAAAGAAAGAAATGGAAAAATTTAAACTGAAATATAAACGAATCATAAGAAAAAGCCTCAAATTCTATATATCCTTTTCCCCTAGCTCTGGAATGTTAAAGTCCTGTGGGGTCAGTAAACTAGCTGTGCACCTGTTCTTCCACTTAGTCTTCTGAGGTGGGGCCTGCTTCACTGCTTCTCTGGTGTCATTGCCTTGGCAGAGTTGCACCACCACTTGAAGGGGGGCTGGGCTCAGTGTGAGCTGGTCCTCATGTAGCGTTTCTTTCCCAAAGACTCTTTCCCTCTTTAATTTATTTTTATCTATTTTCTGGGAGCCTGTGCTTAAGCTCTCTCAGGCGTGGGCATGGGTGGGTCCAGCCCAAGTGGTGATGCAAGCTGCATAAATCTGTGGGCTCAGAGGCCACAACTTGAGCCTCTGTTGGGCTCTCTCATTCATATGCGGGAGCCATTTGTGACCGTTCTGGGACCATAGGCTTAGGGGTGTGCCCATGGCTGCCTGATTCTACGAGTTGTCCTTTAAGGCCTTTTGTTCTTTATGAGTGTTTTTTTTTTTTTAATTTTTCTATTTCTTTTCAGCATAACAGTATTCATTGTTTTTTCACCACAGCCAGAGCTCCATGCAATCGGTGCCCTCCCTAATACCCACCACCTGGTTCCTCCAACCTCCCACCCCCTGCCTTTCAAAACCCTCAGGGTGTTTTTCAGAGTCCATAGTCTCTCAAGGTTCATCCCCCTTCCAATTTCCCTCAAATCCCTTCTCCTCTCCATCTCCCCATGTCCTCCATGTTATTTGTTATGCTCCAAAAATAAGTGAAACCATATGATACTTGACTCTTTCTGCTTGATTTATTTCACTCAGAATAATCTCTTCCAGTCCCGTCCATGTTGCTACAAAAGTTGGGTATTCGTCCTTTCTGATGGAGGCATAATACTCCATAGTGTATATGGACCATATCTTACTTATACATTCGTCCATTGAAGGGCATCTTGATTCTTTCCACAGCTTGGCAACCGTGGCCATTGCTGCCAAGAACATTGGGGTACAGATGGCCCTTCTTTTCACTACATCTGTATCCTTGGGGTAAATACCCAATAGTGCAATTGCACGGTCATAGGGAAGCTCTATTTTTAATTCCTTGAGGAATCTCCACACTGTTCTCAAAAGTGGCTGCACCAACTTGCATTCCCACCAACAGTGTAAGAGGGCTCCCCATTCTCCACGTCCTTTCCAACACGCTTTGTTTCCTGTCTTGCTAATTTTGGCCATTCTAACTGGTGTAAGGTGGTATCTCAATGTGGTTTTAATTTGAATCTCCCTGATGGCTAGTGATGATGAACATTTTTTCATGTGTCTGATAGCCACTTGTATGTCTTCATTGGAGAAGTGTCTGTTCATATCTTCTGCCCAATTTTTAATATGATTGTCTGTTTTGTGTATGTTGAGTTTGAGGCGTTCTTTATAGATCCTGGATATCAACCTTTTGTCTGTACTGTCATTTGCAAATATCTTCTCTCATTCCATGGATTGCCTCTTTGTTTTGTTGACTGTTTCCTTTGCTGTGCAGAAGGTTTTGATCTTGATGAAGTCTCAAAAGATCATTTTCGCTTTTGTTCCCTTTGCCATGGGAGATATATCTTGAAAGAAGTTGCTGAGGCTGATATCAAAGAGGTTACTGCCTATGTTCTCCGCTAGGATTCTGATGGATTCCTGTCTCACATTGAGGTCTTTTATCCATTTCGAGTTTATCTTTGTGTATGGTGTAAGAGAATGGTCGAGTTTCATTCTTCTACATATAGCTGTCCAGTTTTCCCAGCACCGTTTATTGAAGAGAATCTCTTTACCACTGCATATGTTTTCCTGTTTTTCCGAATATTATTTGACCATAGAGTGGAGGGTCAATATCTGGGCTCTCCACCCTGTTCCACTGGTCTATGTGTCTGTTTTTATGCTACTACCATGCTGTCTTGGTCATCACAGATTTGTAGTAAAGCTTGAAATCAGGTAACGTGATGCCGCCTGTTTTATTTTTGTTTTTCAGCATTTCCTTAGCAATTCGGGGTCTTGTCTGATTCCACACAAATTTTAGGATTATTTGCTCCAGCTCTTTGAAAAATACCCGTGGAATTTTGATTGGAATGGCATTAAAAGTATATATTGCTCTAGGCAGTATAGACATTTTAACAATGTTTATTCTTCAGAACCAAGAACATGGAATGGTCTTCCATCTTTTTGTGTCTTCTTCAATTTCTTTCATGAGTGTTCTGTAGTGCCTCAAGTACAGATCCTTTACCTCTTTGGTTAGGTTTATTCGCAGGTATCTTATGGTTCTTGGTGCTATAGTAATTGTAATCGATTCTCTAATTTGCCTTTCTGTATTTTCATTGTTAGTGTATAAGAAAGGCCCTGATTTCTGTACATTGACTTTGTATCCTGCCACATTACTGAATTGCTGTATGAGTTCTAGAAGTTTGGGGGTGGATTCTTTCGGGTATTCCATATAAAGAATCATGTCATCTGCGAAGAGAGAGAATATGACTTCCTCCTTGCCAATTTGGATACCTTTTATTTCTCTTTGTTGTCTGATTGCTGTTGCTAGGACTTCTAATACTATGTTGAACAAGAGTGGTGAGAGTGGGCATCCTTGTCGTGTTCCTGATCTCAATGGGAAGGCTGCAAGCTTTTTCCTATTGAGGATGATATTTGCTGTGGATCTTTCATAGATAGATGTGATGAAGTTCAGGAATATTCACTCTATCTCTATACTTTGAAGCGTTTTAATCAGGAATGGATGCTGGATTTTGTCAAATGCTTTTTCTGCATCAATTGAGAGGACCATGTGGTTCTTCTCTCTTCTCTTATTGATTTGTTCTATCACATTGACTGATTTGCGAATGTTGAACCATCCTTGTAACCCAAGGTTGAATCTTGTTTTTTGGGAGGCTTTTGATCACTGCTTCAATCTCATTACTAGATATCGGTCTATTCACGTTGTCAATTTCTCCCTGGTTCAATTTTGGGAGTTTATAGTTTTCCAGGAATGCATCCATTTCATCTAGGTTGCTTAGCTTATTGGCATATAACTGTTGATAATACCTTCTGATGATTGTTTCTACTTCCTTGGTGTTAGTTGTGATCTCCCCCTTTTCATTCATAATTTTATTAATTTGGGCTTTCTCTCTTTTCTTTTGGATTAGTGTGGCCAATGGTTTATCGATCTTACTGATTCTTTCCAAAAACCAGCTTCTAGTTTCATTAAAACGTTCTACTGTATCTCTGGTTTCTACATCATTGATCTCTGCTCTAACCTTGATTATTTCCCTTCTTACATGTGGAGTTGGTTTGATTTGTTGTTGATTCTCTAGTTCTTTAAGGTGTAGAGACAGCTGGTGTATTCTGGATTTTTCCATTTTTGGGAGGGAGGCTTGGGTGGCTATGTATTTCCCCCTTGGGACCGCCTTTGCTGTATCCCATAGGTTTTGGGCTGAAGTGTCTTCATTCTCATTGGTTGCCATGAATTGTTTAAGTTCTTCTTTGATCTCCTGGTTGATCCAAGCATTCTTAAGCAAGGTGGTCTTTAGGTTCCAGGTGTTTGAGTTCCTTCTGAACCTTTCCTTGTGATTGAGCTCCAGTTTCAAAGCATTGTGATCTGAGAATATGAGGGAATAATCTCAATCTTTTGGTATCAGTTGAGCCCTGATTTGTGACCCAGTATGTGGTCTATTCTGGAGAAGGTTCCATGTGCACTTGAGAAGAATGAGTATTCTGTTGTTTTAGGGTGGAATGTTCTGTATATATCTACGAGGTCCATGTGGTAGTACATGAATGTGCCTGTAGTACATGAACGCTGGTTCCATTCGAGAGATTGGGAAAATTTTCATGAAGAACTTGTTCCACTATATCTTCTAGACTTCTTTCTTTCTCCTGCCCTTCAGGTATTCCAATAATTCTGACGTTGGAACGTTTCATGGCATCATTTATTTCCCTGATTCTGTTTTCATGGCTTCTAAGCTGTTTGTTCCAGGCTTCCTCCTGATCCTTTCTCTCTATCTGTTTGCCCTCCAGATCACTCATTCTATCTTCTGTCTCAGTTACCCTAGCTTTTAGAGAATTTAGATTGGATTGGAGCTCATTGAGAACATTGTCAACCTCATCCTTGATGGCTTTCAGCTCTGTCCTAACATTGTGAACATCCTCCCTGGTGGCTTTCAATTCTGTCTTAATCAATTCCGTTTGGTCATCCATGGCTTTCTCCAACCTAGCTATTGCCTGGATAATTGTTAGCCTCTATTCTCTTTCCGACATATTGTCCATGTTGGTAGTCGTTAGCTGTGTTGCAGAAGGCCCATCCTCTGTATTTTTCTTCTGTTGGGCATTCCTCCTCCTAGTCATTTTGGTGAGTGATGACTGAACAGATGTAGCTGGATGTATCGACCGTGGTGCAGTCAAGGTGCACCCTGGAACACTTCTGAGCACTCAGGATTCCCCACCCAAAAAATAGAAAAAAGAAAAGAAAAGAAAAAAGAGAGAGAGAGACAGGGAAAAAAAGGAAGATACAAGAGAAGGTTCAGCCCAAATGGGCCCCAAGATAAGATTTATGAAGTATACAAACAAAAACAGACAAATAAAAAGACTGATAAAAGTATATGACAAGGGAAAAAATTATATATATATATATATATATATGTATACATATATATATATATACATGCAAAGAAAGTAAGAACCTCGTCAAAAAGAACCCCAAGTATAAGATTTATATACTACAAGGAGAAACACGAATACACAGAAACACGGGTGGAAGAAAAAGATGGGAGCGTGGTTATAGATTCTCAGTGTGGGCGAGAAAGGTTATTGTGATTCTTCCTGGATGTATCTTGATATCTTTGTTAAAGGACTCAACTTTCCTAAGATAAAGGGGGATTAAAAATTGGTTTACCTATAGGGGTAGCATTGATAGGAGAAATGGGGTTACCTTGAAGTTTAACTATATATGAATATTAGAAAATAATAATAAAAAAGGAATAAAATGGACTAAACTAAACTAAAATTTTAAAAAAAATAGAAAAGCAAAAGAAAAAAACAGGTGTATGTACCAAAAAGTTCAGGTTAGAAGTTTATTATGGAATTTGATGTGCTGGACATCTCACTGTGATGGTAAATAGGTTAAAATAATTATCTATATTAAAAAAGAAAAAAAATGAACCAGAATCGTGGGAATGAGTTAAAAATAAAAGTTGTATCTATGAAGTACTCGTGCTTGTTCTCTTGTAGTCTTTTTTTTTTCCTGGTTTGTTTTCTGAGGGAGGGGGCTGCCACGTGGGTTTTCAGTCAATGATGTTCCCTGAGTTAAGTCCTCCCGCCCCCCTCAAGGGGGTGGGCTCTAAGGAAACCGGTTTTTTCAGGCTTTTGTTCTCTGGAGGTTTTTATGTTTGTTCACTTCTTTTCTCTCTTCATGACAGCTTTTGATGGTTTTTGGAGGTTTAGAGGAAAGCAAACTGCATCCCGACCTCCCTGTCAGAGAGAAGCCTCAGTCTGCTCCCCTGTGGGTGCTGCAGAGCCCATATAATTTCCCCCTTGGCCGCTGGCAGAGCAGGTTCCTAGTTGCCGTCCCTGGGGACACAGGATCTCGTGCTTGTCCCCAAAACTACGGCAGCGGCGGCTGTCTGGGCAGCTCTGTACTGCTAGAGAGGTTCCGAGCAGTGATCGCACACTGAGATTTTCCCGCTGGCTGGGGTTGGGAGTGCCTGGTCTTTTTAGGTCTAAGAGCGCCAGGCTTGTGTGCACCTCTCCCATGGCAGGGTGTGGGGTGGGGGCGTCTCTGGGTCTAGCGCAGCGCAGGTCCCAGAGCACCAGGCTGGGCCTTCGTGAACATCTCTCAGGGGAGGGTGTGGGATGCATGCATCTCAGGCTGATAGCAAGGTGTGCGTTCTTCTGTTTTGCGCGGCTCCCATCCCCTCACGGGAGCCGGACTCCACGCGTTCTCAGGCACGCTGGTGGCTCAGGGACCAAGACCTGGTTTCTCTGCCGCACTCCCTCTGGTTCAGTGCCAGGGGAGGCTGTCCTGGGTCCGGGGACTTAAGCCCCTGTCCCTAGCCGCCCCAATTCCCACAATTTCCCCTCACGATCCTTTGCTCTTTTTGAGTGTTTTCAACCAGACTCCAAGTTAATGCTGCTTTCCGGACGCAGGACACTCTCGTATTGGGGTATTCCTTTCCAATGGGTCGCCTCTGGTGGCTCCCTCCCCCTTTTGTTTATCTTCCGATATCAGTCCGATGTTCCCACTCCGCTTTACCTGCCCACTGGCATCTTCTGCCCCCGTAGAGATCCAGACGTGTATAATTCTGATCTCGGGCTGATTTCATGGGTGATCGGAGTTCTTTGGTAGGTAATCAGCTCACTTTAGGGTACAGGTTGAAACGGTACCTCCTCCTACTTCCCCGCCATCTTGTCTCCTCCAGAAGTTTTTGATCTTGATGAAGTTCCAAAACTTCACTTTTGCTTTTGTTTCCTTTGCCTTTGGAAACATGTATTGGAAGAAGTTGCTGTGGCCAATGTCAAAGAGGTTACTACCTATGTTCTCCTCTAGGATTTTGATAGATTCCTGCCTCATGTTGAGGTCTTTTATCTATTTCAAGTTTATCTTTGTGTATGGTGTAAGAGAATGTTCGAGTTCCGTTCTTCTAGACATAGCTGTCCAATTTCCCAGCACCATTTATTGAAGAGACTGTCTTTTTTTCCGCTGTATATATTTTTCCTGCTTTGTTGAAGATTATTTGACCATAGAGTTGAGGATCCATATCTGGGCTCTCTACTCTGTCCCACTGGTTTATGTGTCTGTTTTTATGCCAGTACTATGCTGTCTTGATGATCACAGCTTTGTAGTAAAGCTTAAAATCAGGCAACGTGATATGCCCAGTTTTTTTTTTTTTCTTTCTCAACATTTCTTTAGCAATTTGGGGTCTCTTCTGATTCCATACAAATTTTAGGATTGTTTGCTCCAGCTCTTTGAAAAATACTGGTGGAATTTTGATCGGAATGGCATTGAAAGTAAACAAATTGCTCTAGGCAGTATAGATGTCTTAAGAATGTTTATTCTTCTGATCTATGAGCATGGAATGGTCTTCCATCTTTTTGTGTGTTCTTCAATTTCTTTCATCAGTGTTCTGTAGTTTCTTGAGTACAGATCCTTTACCTCATTGGTTAGGTTTATTCCCAGGTATCTTATGGTTCTTGATATTATAGAAAATGGAATCGATTCTTTAATTTCTTTTTCTGTATTTTCATTGTTAGCGTATAAGAAAGCCACTGATTTCTGTACATTGATTTTGTATCCTGCCACATTACTGAATTGTTGAATGAGTTCTAGTAGTTTTGGGGTGGATTATTTTGGGTTTTCCATGTAAAGTATCATGTCATCTGCGCTGAGAGAGAGTTTGACTACTTCATTGCCAATTCGAATACATTTTATTTCTCTTTGTTTTCTGATTGCTCTTGCTAGGACTTCTAATATTATGTTGAACAAAAGTGGTGAGAGTAGGCATCCTTTTCATGCTCCTGATCTCAAAGGGCAGCCTGAAGAGCTTTTTCCAATTGCGGATGATATTCACTGTGGGTTTTTCATACATAGATTTTATGAAGTTGAGGATTATTTCCTCTATCCCTATACTTTGAAGCATTTTAATCAGGAACGGATGCTGGATTTTGTCAAATGCTTATTCTGCATCTATTGAGAGGACCATGTGGTTCTTTGCTCTTCTCTTATTGATTTGTTCTATCACATTGATTTGCAAATGTTGAACTACCCTTGCAACCCAGAGATAAATCCCACCTGGTCATGGTGGATAATCTTTTTAATGTACTGTTGGATCTTATTTGCTAAGATCTTGTTGAGAATCCTAGCATCCATATTCATCAGGGATATTGGTCTGAAATTCTTTTTTATGGGGTCTTTGCCGTTTGGGGATCAGGGTAATGCTGGCTTCATAAAAAGAGTCTGGAAGTTTTCCTTCTGCTTCAGTTTTTTGAAACAGCTTTGAAATAATAGGTATTATGTCTTCTTTGAAAGTTTGGTAGAATTCCCAAGGGAATCTATCAGGTCCTTGGCTCTTGTTTTTTGGGAGGTTTTTGATCACTGTTTCAATCTTGTTACTATATATTGGTCTATTCTGTGTCTATTTTGATGATGATATGTGTTTTATTGATTGATATGTTGGACCATCCTTGCATCAGCTACATAAATCCCATGTGATCATGCTAAATGATCCTTTTAATGGGGTACTGAGTTTAGTAAGCTAGTATTTTATTGAGAATTTTTACATCTATATTAATCAGAGACAATGTTCTGTAATTTTATATTTTGGTAGTGCCCTTGTGTAGTTTTGGTATCAGAATGACATTGTCCTCATAAAATCTCCTTTTGATTTTTTTGGGAAGAATTTGTGAAAGATTTTTTAAAAGATTTCATTTATTTATTTATTTGCAAGACAGAGACTGAATGAGAGAGAATACAAGCTGGGGGAGGCACTTAGGGAGAGGGAGAAGCAGGCTCCCACTGAGCATAGAGCCCGATGTGGGACTCAATCCCAGGACCCTGGGATCATGACCTGAGCCAAAGGCAGATGCTTAACCAACTGAGCCCCCTCTTCCCACCAGGCATTCCAGAAAGATTGCTTTTAACTTTTTAAAAAAATGTTTGGTAAAATTCATCACGGCAGCAGTCTGGGCCTGGGCTGTTACTTTTTGGGAGGTTTTTGCTTTCTGATTCAATCTCCTTATTAGTAATTTTTTTATTCACACTTTCTATTTTTCCCTGATTCAGTTTGTGTGTTTCTAAGAATTTTTGTTTGTTTGTTTCTAGGAGTTTTTCCATTTTTTTCCTAGGTTGCCCGGTTTGTTGGTATATAGTTGTTTATAGTGTTAGATGAGTCCTGATGGATAGTGGGAAAATCAATATCTCATGTGGTAACTTGAGGGATTAAAGGCAAGATAAGAGAAAGAGAGAGGGGGAATAAAGGACATAGAGTCCTCATCTAATATTTGCCCTTCCACCAGACGCTGTAGCAGAATACTTCAAGGGATTTCTATCTTGCTTATTTCTGACTGCCAACTTTTTAAGCTAAAATGTATGTGGATGCCCACTGTAATGTAGGATAGCATACAAGACATGGGGAGATAGGCACCCCTGGCCACCATCTGGATATGTACCCTTAGGCCACAGCTTTGCTAACTGTACCCCAAAGAGCTTGGAGTATATGTTCTTTGAAGACTCATTCAGGTAGAGGATTTGGCCTGTGAATGGCAGTAGCAACTATCATTGTTGTGGTTATTTATCTTGTCTCTCTATTTTTTTATTATTTTATTTTTTTTCATAAACATATAATGTATTATTAGCCCCAGGGGTGCAGTTCTGTGAATCTACAGGTTTACACACTTCACAGCACTCACCATAGCACATACTCTCCCCAATGTCCATAACTCCACCACCCTCTCCCTACCCCGCTTCCCCCAGCAACCCTGTTTGTTTTGCGATATTAAGAGTCACTTATGGTTTGTCTCCCTCATGATCCCATCTTGTTTCATTTATTCTTTTCCTACCCCCCAAACCTCCCACGTTGCATCTCCACTTCCTCATATCAGGGAGAATATATGACTGTTGTCTTTCTCTGATTGACTTATTTCGCTAAGCATAATACCCTCTAATTCCATCCATTGTTGTCGCAAATGGCGAGAGTTCATTTCTTTTGATGGCTGCACAGTATTCATATATATATACCACTTCTTCTTATCCATTCATCTGTTGATGGGCATCTAGGTTCTTTCCATAGTTTGGCTGTTGTGGACATTGCTGCTATAAACATTCGGGTGCACATACCACTCTGGTTCACTACATTTGTGTCTTTAGGGTAAATACCCAGTAGTGTGATTACTGGGTCATAGGGTAGCTCTGTTTTCAACTTTTTGAGGAACCTCCATACTGTTTTCCAGAGTGGGTGCACCAGCTTGCATTCCCACCAACAGTGTAGTAGGGTTCCCCTTTCTCCACATTTTCGCCAGCATCTGTCATTTCCTGACTTGTTAATTTTAGCCATTCTGACTGGTGTGAGGTGGTATCTCATTGTGGTTTTGATTTGTATTTCCCTGGTGCCGAGTGATGAAGAGCACTTTTTCATGTGTCTGTTGGCCATCTGGATGTCTTCTTTGCAGAAATGCCCGCTCATGTCTTTTACCCATTTCTTAATTGGATTATTTGTCCTTTGGGTGTTGCATTTGCTAAGCTCTTTATAGATTTTGGATACTAGGCCTTTATTTGATATGTCGTTTGCAAATATCTTCTCCCATTCTGTCAGTTGTCTTTTGGTTTTGTTAACTGTTTCGTTTGGTGTGCAAAAGCTTTTGATCTTGATGAAATCCCAATAGTTCATTTTTGCCCTTGCTTCCGTTGCCTTTGGTGATATTCCTAGGAAGAAGTTGCTGCGGCTGAGTTTGAAGAGGTTGCTGCCTGTGTTCTCCTTAAGGATTTTGATGGATTCCTTTCTCACATTGAGGTCCTTCATCAATTTGGAGTCTATTTTCATGTGTGGTGTAAGAAAATGGTCCAATTTAATTTTTCTGCATGTGGCCATCCAATTTTCCCAACACCATTTGTTGAAGAGGCTGGTTTTTTTCCATTGGACATTATTTCCTGCTCTGTTGAAGATTAGTTGACCATAGAGTTGAGGGTCGATTTCTGGGATCTCTATTCTGTTCCATTGATCTACTTGTCTCTTTTTGTGCCAGTACCATACTGTCTTGATGATGACAGCTTTGTAACAGAGCTTGAAGTCCGGAATTGTGATGCCACCAACTTTGGCTTTCTTTTTCAATATTCCTTTGGCTATTCGATGTCTTCTCTGGTTCCTTATAAATTTTCAGATTATTTGTTCCATTTCTTTGAAAAAAAATGGATGGGATTTTGATAGGGATTGCATTAAATGTGTAGGTTGCTTTAGGTAGCATAGACGTTTTCACAATATTTGTTCTTCCAATCCATGAGCATGGAAAAATTTTCCATTTCTTTGTGTTTTCCTCAATTTCTTTCATGAGTACTTTATAGTTTTCTGAGTATAGATTCTTTGACTCTTTGGTTAGGTTTATTCCTAGGTATCTTATGATTTTGGGTGAAATTGTAAATGGGAATGAATCCTTAATTTCTCTTTCTTCTGTCTTGTTGGTGGTGTAGAGAAATGCAACTTTCTGTGCATTGATTTTATATCCTGACACTTTACTAAATTTCTGTACAAGTTCTAGCAGTTTTGGAGTGGAGCCTTTTGGGTTTTCCACATATAGTATCATATCATCTGCGAAGAGTGATAGTTTGACTTCTTCTTTGAGATTTGGATGCTTTAATTTCTTTTTGTTGTCTGATTGCTGAGGCTAGGACTTCTAGTATTATGTGGAATAGCAGTGGAGATAATCGACATCCCTTCCATGTTCCTGACCTTCGCAGAAAAGCTCTCAGTTTTTCTCCATTGAGAATGATATTTGCAGTGGGTTTTTCATAGATGGCTTTGATAATATCGTGGTATGTGCCCTCTATCCCTGCACTTTGAAGAGTTTTAATCAGGAAGGGATGCTGTACTTTGTCAAATGCTTTTTCAGCATCTATTGAGAGTATCATATGTTTCTTGTTCTTTCTTTTTTTAATGTATTGTATCAAATTGATTGATTTGTGGATGTAGAACCAACCTTGCAGCCCTGGAATAAATCTCCCTTGATCGTGGTGAATAATCCTTTTAATGTACTGTTGGATCCTATTGGTTAGTATTTTGGTGAGAATTTTCGCAGCTGTGTTCATCAACGATATTGGTCTGTAATTCTCTTTTTTGATGGGGTCCTTATCTGGTTTTGGGATCAAGGTGATGCTGGCCTCATAAAATGAGTTTGGAAGTTTTTCTTCCATTTCTATTTTTTGGAACAGTTTCAGGAGAATAGGAATTAATTCTTCTTTAAATGTTTGGTAGAATTCCCCTGGGAAGCCATCTGGTCCTGGGCTTTTGTTTGTTTTGAGATTTTTGATGACTGTTTCAATCTCCTTTTTTAAAAATTTCTTTTCACTGTAACAGTATTTATTGTTTTTGCACCACACCCAGTGCTCCATGCAATACGTGCCCTCCCCAATACCCACCACCTAGTTCCCCCAACCTCCCACACCCCACCCCTTCAAAACTCTCAGGTTGTTTTTCAGTGTCCATAGTCTCTCATGGTTCTCCTCCCCTCCCAATTTCCCTCAACTCCCTCTCCTCTCCATCTCCCCATGTCATCCATGTTATTTGTTATGCTCCACAAATAAGTGAAACAATATGATAATTGGCTCTCTCCACTTGACTTATTTCACTCAGCATAATCTCTTCCAGTCACGTCCATGTTGCTACAAAAGTTGGGTATTCATCCTTTCTGATGGAGGCATAATACTCCATGGTGTATATGAACCACATCTTTCTTATCCATTCGTCCATTGAAGGGCATCTTGGTTCTTTCCACTGTTTGGCGACCGTGCCCACTGCTGCTATAAACATTGGGGTACAGATGACCCTTCTTTTCACTACATCTGTATCTTTGGGGTAAATACCCAGTAGTGTAATTGCAGGATCACAGGGAAGCTCTATTTTTAATTTCTCGAGGAATCTCTACATTGTTCTCCAAAGTGGCTGCACAACTTGCATTCCCACCAACAGTGTAAGAGGGTTCCCCTTTCTCCACATCCTCTCCAACACACATTGTTTCCTGTCTTGCTAATTTTGTCCATTCTAACTGGTGTAACGTGGTATCTCAATGTTTCAATCTCCTTACTGGTTATGGGTCTGTTCAGGTTTTCTATTTCTTCCTGGTTCAGTTGTGATAGTTCGTATGTCTCTAGCAATGCTACCATTTCTTCAAGATTGTCAAATTTCTTGGTGTAGAGTTGCTCTTAATGTGTTTTATAATTGTTTGTATTTCTTTGGTGTTGGTTGTGATCTCTCCTCTTTCATTCATGTTTTTATTTATTTGGGTCATTTCTCTTGTCATTTTGATAAGTCTGCCCAGGAGTTTATCAATCTTATTAATTCTTTCAAAGAACCAACTCCTAGTTTCATTGATTTGTTCTATTGTTATTTTTGGTTTCTATTTCATTGATTTCTAATCTGATCTTTGTTATTTCTCTTATCATGCTGTATTTAGGCTTTCTTTTTCTTCTTTCTCCAGCTCCTTTAGGTGTAGGGTTAGGTCGTGTGTTTGAGACCTTTCTTGTTTGTTGAGAAAGGCTTGTACTGCTATATATTTTCCTCTCAGGACTTCCTTTGCTGTGTTCCACAGATTTTGAACCGTTGTGTTTTCATTATCATTTGTTTCCATGATTTTTTTCAATTTTTCTTTAATTTCCTGATAGACGCATTCATTATTTAGAAGGATGCTCTTTAGTCTCCACGTAATTGGGTTCTTTCCAAATTTTCTCTTGTGATTGAGTTCTAGCTTCAGAGCATTGTAGTCTGAAAATATGCAAGGAATGATTCCAATCTTTTGATACTGGTTGAGACCTGACCTGTGACCCAGGATGTGATCTATTCTGGAGAATGTTCCACGTGCACTAGAGAAGAATGTGTATTCTGTTGCTTTGGGATGGAATGTTCTGAATATATCTGTGATGTCCATCTGGTCCAGTGTGTCATTTAAGGCCTTTATTTCCTTGTTGATCTTTTGCTTGGATGATCTGTCCATTTCAGTGAGGGGAGTGTTAAAGTCCCCTACTAATATTGTATTATTGTCAATGTGTTTCTTTGATTTTGTTATTAATTGGTTTATATAGTTGGCTGCTCCCATGTTAGGGGCATAGTTATTTAAAATTGTTAGATCTTCTTGTTGGAAAGACCCTTTGAGTATGATATAATGTCCTTCCTCATCTCTTATTATAGTCTTTGGCTTAAAATCTACTTGATCTGATATAAAGATTGCCACCCCAGCTTTCTTCTGATGTCCATTAGCATGGTACATTGTTTTCCACCCCCTCACTTTAAATCTGGACGTGTCTTTGGGGCTAAAATGAGTTTCTTATAGACAGAATATTGATGGCTTTTGGTTTTTTTAATCCAGCAGTTGGTCCAGCAGTTGTTTGTCTCTCTTTTGCTCAGCTTCTTTATTCTTTGTAGACCAAATGAAGACCAAATGGTCTTCTATATTACTAATTCTTTCTTCTGCCTCATTTGTCCTGGCAGCATGAGCCTCCATTTTTTTATTGCACCTCATTAATGGCTTTTCTAATTTCAACTTGGTTAGATTTTAGTTCTTCTATTTCTCCAGAAAGGGCTTTTAGTTCTCTGGAGAGCATTTCTCTAATATCTTCCATGCCTTTTTCGAGCCTGGCTAGAACCTTGAGAATCGTCATTCTGAACTCTAGATCTGACATATTACCAATGTCCATATTGATTAGGTCCCTAGCCTTTGGTACTGCTTCTTGTTCTTTTTTTTTTTTTTTGTGGTGAGTTTTTCCACTTTGTCATTTTGTCCAGATAAGAATATATGAAGGAGCAAATAAAATACTAAAAGGGTGGCAAAGGCCCCAGGAAAATATGCTTTAAACAAATCAGAAGAGACCCCAAATCGTGGGGGGAAGAAAGGGGATAAAAAGAAGTTCCGAAAAGAAATAAAAATAAGATAACAAATATAACAAAAAAGTATATATATATATATATATATATAT
>JAHRIG010008982.1:178510-230569 GCA_020311275.1 Eira barbara | reverse complement strand
TATATATATATATATATATATATATATATATATATATATATATATTAGACTAGTGACTAGAACAGGGTCACCCACCTAATTTTGGGAGTATTTTGGTCTCTTAGAATAAACTACCTCCCAAAATTTTAAAGAATGAAAAACATATATAAGGGAAAACACAATGAAAGGATGGAATATGACTATAAGTCAAGCAGAGAGAGTCAAGTATCATATGGTTTCACTTATTTGTGGAGCATAACAAACAATATGGAGGACAAGGGTAGATGGAGAGGAGAAGGGGGTTGAGGGAAATTGGAAGGGGAGGTGAACCATGAGAGACTATGGACTCTGAAAAACAACCTGAGGGTTTCAAAGGGGCGGGGGGGTGGGAGGTTGGGGGAACCCTGTGGTGGGTACTAGGGAGGGCGTGGATTGCATGGAGCACTGGGTGTGGTGAAAAAACAATTAATACTGTTACTCTGAAAAGACATAAATCATTTAAAAAAAGAATTTTTTTTTTAATTTCTAAAAAGGGAGTTGATAATTTAAGTTGTTTGGGAGAATAAAGAAAAAGAAAGTGCAGAGAATTTCCTTGGGCTGGAGACTAGAACAAGCCTGGTGCTAGATTTAGAGTGTATTTTGATGTATTAGAAGAAGTTGTACCCCAAATTTTTTAGAAGAAAAAACCCTTTGTGTATACAAAAAATAAAGTTAGATACTATGAAGGATAAAATATGACTATAATAATGAAGTTCCAAAAGAGATTTTTTTTTTAATGAAAGGTATTGTTAAGGTAAATTAGTTTAAAGATGTTAAAAGAGGAAAGGGTAAAAGTTAAAAAAATTAGCAGAAGAAAAAAAATAAAATTAAAAATAGTTAATTAACTTTGCAAGACTAAGGAATCATGGGGGGAAAGCCATGAATTCCATGCTTTGCTTTCTCCTCCTCTGGAATTCTGTTCTCCTTGGTAAGTGAACTTGGTCTTGGCTGGATTTCTCATTGATCTTCTGGGGGAGGGCCTGTTGTAGTGATTCTCAAGTGCCTTTGCCAGAGGCAGAATTCCACCACCCTTACCAGGGGCCAGGCTAAGTAATCTGCTGGGGTTCACTTTAGGTAGTTTTTGTTCCCTGAACACTTTCTGTAGACTTCCGGAGGACCAGAATGAAAATGGCGGCCTCCTAAACTCCGGCCCAGAGGAGCTGAGAGCTCGGGGCCACACTCCTCAGTGTGCCCTCAGGGAAAAGCATTCAATCACTCCTGTCTCCTTGGCCTCCGATTGCACTCTGACCTCACCCAGCCTGTGACCAAGTGTCTCTGTCTCTGGCACACAAGTCCACCTGGAGTCTCCAAACCCTGCAGATCCCTGAGCTCTTCTGGGGGGTCTCCCCAGATCTTGTGGGGACCCCACTCACAGATCTGTGGCCTGTGCCACAGATTATGGTTCAAGGTAACCCCGAGTTGAAAGCTCACTCCTCTGCTCTGTCCCTGTAGCTGGCTTCCCTGCTGTAATACCTGTGAGCTCTGCAACACTCAGACACCCCCAATCCTTCTGTGATCCTGTGGGACCTGGGACCACGCTGTCCCCACGTGGGCTTCACCCCAGTTTAGCCTCTGGAATGATGTCCCTCAGTGGAGCAGATTTTTAAAAGTCCTGATTTTGTGCTCCGTTGCTCCGCCACTTGCCGGGAGCCGGCCCCTCTCCCCGAGGTCTATCTTCCCGTTGCTTTGGATTCACTTCTCCATCGGTCCTACCTTTCAGAAAGTGGTCAATTTTCTGTTTCTAGAACTGTTGCTCTTCTTCTCTTCGATCTCCTGTTGGATTTGTAGGTGTTCGGAATGGTTTGATAAGCTATCTAGGTGATCTCCTGCTACCTGATGTCATCTCAACCTGTTACTTCTCTGCCATCTTGACTCCTCCCCACCTTGCTCCTGTTTTTAAGTTTGGCTCAGGTTTTATCAATTTTATTTATTTTTCAATCAACCAGCTCCTAGTTCCATGGATCTCTTGTACTGTGGGTTTTTTATTTTGTTTCTATACCATTGGTTTCTGTAATAATATTTATTATTTCCCTTCTACTGCTGGCTTTAGGCTTGATGGGCTTTTCCTTTTCAAGTTCCTTTACATTTAAAGTTGGGCTGTGTATTTGAGACTTTTCTTGCTTCTTGATGTAGGCCTGTATTGCTATGTCCTTCCTTCTTCTGACTGCTTTTTCTGCATCACAAAGGTTTTGGAGTGTTGGGTCTTCATTTCTGTTTGCCTCCAAGTATTTTTTTTTCTTTCTTCTTTAATTTCGTGGTTGATCCCTTCATTCTTTAGTAGCATGTTCTTTAACCTCCTTGTATTTGTGGTATTTCCAAATTTTGTCTTGTGATTGACTTCAAGTTTCATTGTTTTGTGGTCTGAAAATACACATGGTATGATCCATCTTTCTTTATCTATTGAGGTCTAATTTGGGACCTCATATGTGATGTCTTCTGTAGAATGTTCCATGTGCACTTGAGAAGAATGTGTGTTCTGCTGCTTTAGGAAGAAATGTTGTGAATATACCTGTTAAAGCCATCTGGTTCAGTGTGTCATTCAAAGTCTTAGTTTCCTTGTTGATTTTCTGCTTAGATGATTTGTCCATTGCTCTGAGTAGTGTGTTAAAGTCCCCTACTGTTATTGTATTACTATCAATGAATTCCTTTTTGTTTGTTGTGAATTGATGTATACATTTATGTGTTCCCAAGTTTGAGGCGTAATTATTTACAATTGTTAGATCTTCTAGTTGGAGAGAGTCCTTTATTATGATATAGTGCCCTTCTTCATCTCTTCTTACAGCCTTTGGTTTGAAATATGCTTTGTCTGAAGTAAGCGCAGGTACTCCAGGGTTCTTTTGATGTCCATTAACGTGATAAATTGTTCTCCATCTCCTCTCTTTCAGTCTATAGGTGTTTTTAGAACTAACATGAATCTCTTGTAGCCAGCATATAGACGGGTCCTGTTTGGTCATCTATTGTGATATCCTATGTCTTTTGATTGAAGCTTTCAGGCCATTTACATTCAGAGTGATTATTGATAGATATAAATTTAGTGCCATTGTGTTATCGGTAAATTCATTGTTTCTGGAGATTTTCTCTATTCCTTTCTAGTTTTTGTGTTTTTGGTTTTCTTTCCCACTCAAAGAGTCCCCTTCAATATTTCTTGGAGGGCTCATTCAGTGGTCATTAACCTTTAATTTTTGTTTGTCTATCTTTCCTTCTATTGTGAGTGACACCCTTGCTGGATAAAGTATTCTTCACTGCATATTTTTTTTCCCATTCAGCATGTTGAATATATCATGCCACTGTCTTCTGACCTGCCAATTTTCTGTGAATGGATTTTCTGCTAACCTTACTTGTCTTTCCTTAGGTAAGGAATTTCTTTTCCCTTGATGCTTTAAGTATTTTTCCTTATTTCTATAGTTTACAAATTTTACTATGATATGTCTTGGCATTGCTTTGATTTTGTTGATTTCGAAGGAGATTCTCTGTGACTCCTGGGTTTAGATTTTTTTTTTTCCTTCCCCAGATTAGGGAATTTTTCAGCTGTAAGTTCCCTAAATAAGCCTCCTTCCTCTCTTTTCCATTCCTTCTTCTTCTGGGACTCTTATGATACAAACGTTGTTACACTTTATGGAGTCATTGAGTTCCCTGAATCTGTATTTGTGATCCAATATTTTTCTTTCCCTCTTCTTTTCAGTTTCACTATTTTCCATAATTTTATCTTCTTTATCTGTTATTCCTTCCTCTTCCAACCTTGTGGTCATTACGTCCTGTCAGCTTTGTGTCTCAGTTACAGCATTTTTTTTAATTTAAATTTTAATTTTGGCCTGACTAATTTTTAGGGTTTTTTAAATCTCTGCAATAAGGGACTCCCTAATGTCTTTTATGTTCTCAATTCCTGATAATATCCCCTGCCTCTGCCCTCCTTCTGCACGAGAGTACTTGCTGTACTTGCCAGGATCAACACCAGCAATGACATTGACTTCTAAAAGTCCAGACTTTGAGCTGCTGCTTATAAAATCTTGCAATAATTAGCCTCTATCATTTTACCCATCAGTTGTTTTATGCAAGTTTTTTTTTTTTTTTTGGTGCAATCCTTTGCACAGTGCTCTTGCTCTCTCCCTCCCTCTTTCTTTCTTTTCTCTCCATGGTCAGGGTTTCCTCCCCTCCATAGCACCCATGATTTTGATATTTATCTATCTGTGTTTCAGTGATGAGGTGAGTGTAGGGTCCCTACTACTCCATCACCTTCTATCCCAAACACTGACCCATTCATTATTTAGTAGTATGTTGTTTAACTCCATGTATTTGTGTTCTTTCCTTTTTTTTTTTTCCTGTGGATGACTTCATTTCATAGCATTGTGGTCAGAAATTATGCATGGCATGTTCTCAGTCTTTTTGTACTTTTCGAGGACTGAGTTTTGAGTTAGTATGTGATCTGTTCTGGAGAATGTCCCATGTGTATTTGAAAAGAATGTGTATTCTGCTGTTTTAGGGTGGAATGTTCTGAATGTAGTTAAGTCCATGTGGTACTGTGTGTCTTTCAAAGCCATTGCTTTCTTGTTGATTTTATGTTTAGATAATCTCTGTGTTGATGTAAGTGTGATGTTAAAGTCCTCTACTATTGATAAAGTCCCAAAAGTTCATTTTCGCTTTTGTTTCCTTTGCCTTTGGAGACATAACTTGAAAGAAGTTGCTGTGGCTGATATCAAAGAGGTTACTGCCTATGTTCTCCCCTAGGATTCTGATGGATTCCTGTCTCACGTTGAAGTCTTTTATCCATTTCAAGTTTATATTTGTGTACGGTGTAAGAGAATGGCTGAATTTCATTCTTCTACATATAGCCATCCAATTTTCCCAGCACCATTTATTGAAGAGACTGTCTTTTTTCCACTGTATATTTTTTCCTGCTTTGTTGAAGATTATTTGACCATAGAGTTGAGGGTCCATATCTGGGCTCTCTACTCTGTTCCACTGGTCTATGTGTCTGTTTGTATCCCTTTACCATGCTGTCTTGGTGATCACAGCTTTGTAGTAAAGCTTGAAATCAGGTAACGTGATGCCCCCAATTTTGTTTTTCCTTTTCAAAATTTCCTTAGCAATTCAGGGTCTCTTCTGATTCCATACAAATTTTAGGATTATTTGCTCCAGCTCTTTGAAGAATACTGGTGGAATTTTGATCAGAATGGCTTTAAAAGCATAGATTGCTCTAGGCAGTATAGACATTTTAACAATGTTTATTCTTCTTTTTTTTTAATTTTTTTTTAAAGATTTTTTTTATTTATTTATTTGACAGAGAGAGATCACAGTAGACAGAGAGGCAGGCAGAGAGAGAGGGAGAGAGGGAAGCAGGCTCCCTGCTGAGCATAGAGCCCGATGCAGGACTCGATCCCAGGACCCTGAGATCATGACCTGAGCCAAAGGCAGCGGCTTAACCCACTGAGCCACCCAGGCGCCCACAATGTTTATTCTTCTGATCCAAGAGCATGGAATGGTCTTCCATCTTTTTGTGTCTTCTTCAATTTCTTTCATGAGTGTTCTGTAGTGCCTCGAGTACGGATCCTTTACCTCTTTGGTTAGGTTTATTCCTAGGTATCTTATGGTTCTTGGTGCTAGAGTAAATGAAATCCATTCTCTAATTTGCCTTTCTGTATTTTCATTGTTAGTGTATAAGAAAGCAACTGATTTTTGTGTATTGATGTTGTATCCTGCCACATTACTGAATTGCTATATGAGTTATAGTAGTTTGGGGGTGGAATCTTTTGGGTTTTCCATATAAAGAATCATGTCATCTGCGAAGAGAGAGAATATGACTTCCTCCTTGCCAATTTGGATACATTTTATTTCTCTTTGTTGTCTGATTGCTGTTGCTAGTACTTCTAATACTATGTTGAACAAGAGTGGTGAGAATGGGCATCCTTGTCGTGTTCCTGATCTCAACGGGAAGGCTGCGAGCTTTTTCCCATTGAGGATGATATTTGCTGTGGGTCTTTCATAGATAGATTTGATGAAGTTCAGGAATGTTCCCTTTATCCCTATACTTTGAAGCATTTTAATCAGGAACGGATGCTGGATTTTGTCAAATGCTTTTTCTGCATCGATTGAGAGGTCCATGTGGTTCTTCTCTCTTCTCTTATTGATTTGTTCTATCACCTTGATTGATTTGTGAATGTTGAACCATCCTTGTAGCCTAGGGATGAATCCCACCTGGTCATGGTGGATAATCTTTTTAATGTGCTACTGGATCCCGCTTGGTAGGATGTTGTTGAGAATCTTAGCATCCATATTCATCAGTGATATTGGTCTGAAATTCTCCTTTTTGGTGTGGTCTTTGCCTGGTTTGGGGATCAGGGTAATGCTGGCTTCATAATTATTCTATTATTTACCAATGAATTTATTTATGTTTGTTATTAATTGTGTTATATATCTGGGTGCTCCCATGTTGAAGGCACAAATATTTACAATTATTAATTCTTCTTATTCGATAATCCCTTTTATTATGCCTTTCTTCATCTGTTGTTATAGCCTCTGGCTTGAAATCTAGTTCATCTGATGTAAGTATTACCACCTTAGCTTTCTTTTGAGTTCCATTAATATGATGGATATTTCTTCAACCCTTCACTTTCAATCTGTGTCTTTAGGTCTAAAGTGAGTCTCTGACTATGGACTACAGGAAACAAACAGAATTTCAGAGGGGAGAGGGGCATGGGTTAGCCTGGTGACGGGTATTAAGGATGGCATGGATTGCATGGAGCACTGGGTGTTATATGCAATTAATGAGTCATGGAACACTACATAAAAAACTAATGATGTACTGTATGGTGGCTAAAATAATAAATAAATAAATAAATAAATAAATAAATAAATAAATAAGTAAATAAATAAAATGAGTCTCTTTTAGGAAGCATATAGGTGGTCATTTTTTTTAAATCCATTATGGCATCCTATCATTTTTGATTGTTGTGTTTAGTCCTTTTATATTCAGATTAATTTTTGATAGGTACGTTTTTATTGCCATTGTATTACTTCTTTTGTCACTGTTTCTGGAGATTTTTTTCCTGCCTCTTTGTCAGTTTTGTTCTTTACTTTTCCCTCAAAGAGTCTTCTTCTTTTAAGATAGTATATATTTATTTGAGAGAGAGCTCGAGAAAGAGAGAGAGAAGCAGACCTCCGCTGAGCATGAAGCCTGATGCTGGGGTCTCTCCCAGAACCCTGGGATCATGACATGATCTGACAAAAGATGTGTAACTGACTGAACCACTCAGGCACCCCATAAATAATCTCTTTTTGTATTTCTCACAGGGCTCATTTTGTCATCACGAACTCCTTTAATGTTTTTGTGTCTGGTCTTATCTCTCCTATTCTGAATTATAGTCTTGCTGGATAGAGTGTGATTGACTGCATATTTTCCCCATTCAGCACATTGAATATACCATGCCACTCCCTTATGGCTCACCAGGGTTTGGTCAAGAAATCTGCAGTTAGCTTTCTTTGTCTTCCCTTGTGAGTTAGGGACTTTTTTTTGTCTTGCTGCTTTTGGGATTTTTTTTTTCTTATTGCCATATTTTGCAAATTCAATTACAATATGTCTTGGCGGTGGCCTTCTTTTGTTGATTCTAATGGGAGTTTTCTCTACCTCTTGGAATTGAAAGTCTGTTTCTTTCCCCAGATTAGGAAAGTTTTCAGCTATAATATCCTTACATAAATCTTCTGCCCCCTTTTCTCTCTTCTTCTTCTTTTGGGATTCCTTTAATATGAATGTTGTTATGTTTGATGGTGTCACTGATTTTCCTTTCTATTTTTGCATTCCATAATTCTTTCTCTCTTTTGTTCAGCTTCATTATTTTATTTTCTATATCACTTATTTATTCCTCTTTTTCTTCCATCCTTGTGTTCATTGCATTTTGTGTCTTTTGAATCACAGTTATTGCATTTTTTTCATTTCTGCTTGTTTTTTAACTCCTTTGTCTTTGAAGTAAGGGCCTCCCTGAAGTGTTCCATTATTTTCCCAAGCCTAGTGAGTATCCTTATGATTATTGCTTGGAATTCTCCATCAGACATATTACTTTTATCTATTTACTTTTTTAAATTTTTTTAAAGATTATTTATTTATTTGACAGACAGAGATCTCAAGTAGGCAGAGAGGCAGGCAGAGAGAGAGGAGAAAGCAGGCTCCTTGCCGAGCAGAGAGCCTGATGTGGGGCTCGATCCCAGGACCCTGGGATCATGACCTGAGCTGAAGGCAGAGGCTTTAACCCACTGAGCCACCCAGGTGCCCCTATCTATTTCAATTAGATCTGTGGCCCTGTCTTTTTCTTGTTTCATTTTGGATGAATTTCTTCATCTTGACATTTTATCTATGTCTATGTCTTCTCTGTATTAGGAAAGCCTGTTATGTGTCCTGTTCCTGAGAGTAATGGCTTTATGAAGAGGTTATATAGTGTCCAGGGCCTGGTGCTTCAGGAGGTGTCTGTGATGTGTGTTACACATGTTCTACTGGTATATTTTTATTGCTCTATCGATACTTCAGGCCAGTCATCTGTAGAGGCTTTCTTTGCTTGTGGTGGACATTGTTTGGATGTTGGTCAGAGTGTGGTGAAATTTAACTAAATGTGCTCTTGTCTTCTTATTAAATGAGGCATGATGCTACTTCCAGTTGAACTGAAACCTTGCAGATCTCTATGGTTGGGAGACATGGTGTGTACTTTTTTTTTCCTACTGGTAATCTGGGGAAGAGGCCTGGTGAGCTGGGTCTCAAGCACACCTGGCAGAGAAGGGCAGTACTGGCAAAGTAAAGGGGTGCAGGACTTAGTGTAAGAAGGTTAGGCAGCCAGAGTAGTTGCTGTGTTGTTTACTGAATCTGTTTTATGCGACAGGTCTGGGGAGGGAAATGGTTCCAGCCAGCTCATTTATCCCTGGAGAGGCATCTCTGTGCTTGCTGCTTTCAGGGAAGCACTCCCAGAGGAACTGATAATCTTCCCCTGTGCATCTTCGGCATTTTTTGCATTGCCATTTTCACACTGTCTGTCTCCAGGTTGCTTGCCCGCCAGGAGCAGTACAGTTCATTTCAGGTTCTATCCCAACCAAGCCTATTGACTTTTAAAAGTCAAAACGTTAGGCACATGCTATGACAGGCGCCCACACTGGTCTTCTGGGGTCTGATGTAAGTTTGACCACAAAGGGAAGTCATGTCAGAGTGCAGGATCATGGGACTTGTAGCAAGCTGGCTAGGCAGCCAGTGTTGGAGTGTGCCACTCTCAACAGGTGGTTCTTCATCTATGCCGAGGGACAGAGGGTATGCCCACCAGCTCTTTTGTTCCTGAAGAGGTGTCTCTGGGAATGTCACCTCTCTCAGATGTGCTCTAATAAGAGTGAACAATTTCTTCCTTGTGAGCCTAGCACAGACAAAATTCAAATTCAAGACCACCACATCTTCTTATCAGCACTTTTCTAAAACACTGACAGATAAGTAGGGTTGATACTATCATTTTTTCCAAGGTAAATAATATTTTAATGTAATGTTTTTCTGGCTTTTTTGATGTATCATTATGGATAGGTTATTATTAACTAAAGTCTATAGTTTACATTAGGGTTCACTGTTGGTACTAATTCAGTAGGTTTGAACAAATTTTTGTATGTAATAGTATGAGCTATAATATATAGTAGAATACTATAAATAGGATAATATAATTATATATATATAATATATTATATATATTAGTATGCTACATATTAGTATTATTATATATAGTATGTAGTATAATATACTATATATACTATAATATAATATACATATATGCATATATAGTGTGTGTGTGTATATATATATATACATATATATATGTAGTATAATACAAAATAGTTTCACTGCCCTAAAAATCACCAGTGTTCTACCTATTCTTCTCGCATTTCCTCATACTGAGACTCTGAAAATCGCTGATCTTTTAATTTTCTCCATAGCTTTGCCCTTTTCAGAATGTTATATTGTCGGAATCATGCATTATGTAGCATTTTCAGACTGGCTTAATTCACTTACCAATATGCATTTAAGGTTACTCCATGTCTTTTTGTTAACAGCCGAATGATATCCATTGTATGGATGTTCTACAGGTTGTATATCCATACACCTATTGAAGGACATCTTGGCTGCCTCCAAGTTTTGGCAAATATGAATCAAGCTGTGATAAATACATATGTATGGGTTTCTGTATGGGTATAAATTTTCAATTCATTTGAGTAAATACCATAGAGCATGATTGCCAAGCTGTCTTGTATCATTTTAGCTATATCATTTTTATTTCCACAAATTGGTGAAAGAGTGTTTCGGTTTCTCTATATCCTTACTAGTACTTGGTGTTGTATTTGGGATTCTAACTATTGTAATAGTATTTTAACCATTCTAATTGTTGTAATTTGTAATTCCTTAAAAATACTTCGTGTTGAGCACCTTTTCATATGCTTATTTGCCACCTGCATATCTTCTTTGGTGAGGGGTCTGTTCAGAACTTTTCCTCATTAAAATTTTTTTTTCTTACTGCTGAGTTTTTAGACTTCTTTATATATTTTGAAAACCAGGACTTTATCAGATAAGTGTTTTACAGATATTTTCTCTGAGTCTGTGGCATCTCTTTTCATTCCCTTAACAGTGTATTTCACTGAGCAGATGTTCTTCATTTTAATAAAATCCATATTTTCTTTTTTTTTCTTTCATGGATCATGATTTCAGTTTTGTATCTAAGATCTCACTGCCAAGAAGACAATGAACGGATATTTCTCCAAAGAAGATATACAAATGGCTAACAGATGTATGAAAAAAATGCTCAACATCACTAGCTGTCAGGGTAATACAAATCAAAACTACAACAAGATACCACCTCACACTGGTGAGAATGGCTAAAATTAACAACTCAGGAAACAACAGATTTTGGAGATGATATGAAGAAAGGGGAATTATGCATGGTTGATGAGAATGTAAATTGGTGCAGCCATTTTGGAAAACAGTATGGAAGTTCCTCAAAAAGTTAAAGATAGAACTATCTCATCACCCTCCAACTGCACTATAAAGTATTTATCCAATGCATACAAACATCATGATCTGAAGGGGTGCTCTCCAGTATTTATAGCAACAATGTCCACAATAGCCAAAATATCTATGGAGCCCATATATCCATTGACAGATGAACGGTTAAAGAAGAGGTCAGCCATAAAAAGAATGAAATCTTGCCATTTGCAAGGACATGAATGCAAGCACAGAGTATTAAGCTAAGCAAAGTAAGTCAGAGAAAGACAAACACCGTATGATTTCATTCATATGTGGAATTTAAAAAACAAAACAGATGAACATAAGAGAAGGGAAGGAAACATAAAATAAGATGAAGACAGAGAGGGAGATAAATTGTACAAGACTCTTGACTCAAGGAAACAAACTGAGGGTTGCTGGAGGGCCAGTGGGTGGGGGATGGGATAATTGGGTGAGGGGCTTCAGGGAAGGCGCTTGATATAATGAGTACTGTGTGTTACATGCAACCAATGATGAATCACTAAATTCTAGCCCTGAAACTAATAATACACTGTATGTTAACTAAATTGAATTTAATTTAAATTTTTTTTAAAAAAATTAAAAATTAAAAAAAGTCACTGCCATATTCAAGACCACCTTAATATTTCTGATATTTTTTAGGATTTTTGGAGGTAAAGTCACAATATATCTAGACTGTGCCTGATTCTCACTACTTAGACTATCCCACTGCCTGATTCAAACCACTCTCATCTCTCAAACACATCAAGCTTGCTTCTACTTCATTATTTTACCCTGTGTTTTTTCCCCAGCTTAGAATACTCTTCCTTTAGCTTAATGGCTCACTACCTCATTTCATTCAGTTCTCTATTACAGTGTCACATGGTAAAGGTGTTTTCCCTGATATCTCAAAAAACGAACCCTATTATTGTGTCCTTTTATCCCACTTCATTTCCAGAGCACTTGCTATCACCCAAAATGTTGCATATTTGTCTACTGCCTATCTACATGAAGGCAGGGTCCTTTTCTCATTTGTTTGCCCCTGTATTTCAGCCTCTGAACAGACATGGAAACTAGTGGGTGCTCACTAAAAATACGTTGAACCAAAAAGTCAAAGTCACATGCCTGTATGTGTTTGAAAATGACACTTCCTGTTGGACCAGTAAACTGTGGTTATGGAGAACACACATGTGTGCATTCATAGCATACTGACAAACAATGTAGTGGAATGGTTAGGGACAGGACTCTGAAGTCAGACTGCCTGGGTTTGAACCCATGCTCTAAAACTTACTAGCTGTGTTATTTTACTTCTCTGTTCCTCAGTTTCCTTATCTGTAAAATGCAGATAATAATGCTTACCTCATAGTTTTTTTTGTGAGCATTGAGTGAGTTAATAGATGAAAAGCACTTAGAGAACAGCACCCGGTATACAGTAACCAATCTGTAAGTGCTTATTATCACCATTAAATCAACAAACATTTAAATCAAGAATTAAATAAACAATCAATGCCTAGTTGTGCAATGCCAGGTAGAGGACATAAAAGTGATGTGTAAAATGTGGAGCTGCTCTCAAAGACCTCATGTCTAGTGGCATAAGGCAAAGAGCTTTGAATTATGGGTCAGGAGACCCAGGTTTGACACCTTCTACTGCTGCCTAGAACTATGGAGTAGTAGGCTGAAATGGTCAGCTGGTCCAATACCGTCCCCCTGCCGGACAGTTTAATACATAAACACTTACTGCCTGCCAGACAAAGACAGATAGACTCTGCTTGGCCACTTTCTGAACAAGGAGCTAACTCCCTAGCTAGGTGAGCCATGATACACTACTTGATTCTCTATACTTCAGTTTCTTATCTATTTAATTGATGGCAAATAATATGGACATCAGAGGCTTGGTGTGAACATTGAAAGAAAGCATGGTTGTGAATTTGTTAAGCACCCTCATACTTCAGCAGACTGTTCAGCAGGTTCAGAGAAGGTCATTTCAGTGTAGTAGGATTAGCAGCCTTTCAAAAGGAGCAGGAGGTTCTGCTCCTATTTCTTGTGGTGCAAGTGTGCAGGGAGGTGGATGGCTGTGAACCAGTTACCAGAGCTGGGATGAGGAGCAAAAGATGGAGTCTGCATTCTCCTTTGGGATGGGGACACCGGGAATTATCTCAAACTCGGTGGTCTGGAAAGCAGGGTGAGGAAGGGTGAAGCCGTGCTGCCAGCTTTCAACCCTCACAGAGATGCACATTTTCTGGGTGCTGGGCTGTAGCAAGTGGAAGTGTGACAGCTGGAAATGGTCTACAGGAAACTGACAGTCAGCTCATGTACTAGGTCTGGCACACTCCCAGAATTTGCCAACTTCTTTACTGACACATGGATTTCTGCCTTGGTCTAGAGGCATGCTGCCACAGTAAGTCACCATATGTCTGTGGCAATCATAGTATAGGCTCAGGTTGCCAGCTATTAAGGGCTGTTTGGTTGCACAGTTTCCTACTCTGTCCATGCCAACAGGATAAGAGAAAAGAGGGAGGAATGAGGTGAGAAGGTGGTCTGAAGGCCATGCATCTTTAGGGTTCACCCCGAAGGGACTACATTCAGGAGGTATCATTTGATCTGGAGTCCTTCCCTATCACATTCAGAGCCTAACAAATATGGTCTATTATTACTGCCTTTGGATGTTGATAGGCTGACCTCTGGTGCCATTGAGTATACCAAGGGTATCAGAAACAAGGAGGGACAGTGGCAGTAGTGTTAATTAAGCCTTGGTCATGTTGTTTGGTCATGTTGCTTTACATGTTAAATCTGGGAGTAGAAGGAAGTGTAGCATGCAAGGAAGGTAGCATGAAAATAGTTTCGGACACTTAATGTCATAGATCAGCTAGGATGCACCCAGGCCTTTTCTGAGTTTGAGAGATTAGTAAGAAAGAGTCTTACTCCTGGCTTCCAGGAGACTCCCTTCATGGGAGTCTGGCTCAAGAGGGACTGCTCAGCATAGCAGGCAGGGTTCTGAGCTGAAAGCAACATAAATCATCAACTCTAAATTAGCCATTCAAGGATCGTCAATGAATATTGGAGAGCTCACAGAATTCCTGGGAAAGCTGGAGAACCTGACTTAGGGTTATATAGTCAAGAAAAATACTATAAAATCATGTCACAGGGGGCGCCTGGGTGGCTCAGTGGGTTAAAGCTGCTGCCTTCAGTTCAGGTCATGGTCCCAGCGTCCTGGGATCGAGCCCCACATCGGGCTCTCTGCCAGCAGGGAGCCTGCTTCCTCCCTTCTCTCTCTGCCTGCCTCTCTGCCTGCCTCTCTGCCTACTTGTGATCTGTCTGTCAAATAAATAAATAAAATTTAAAAAAAAATCATGTCACAGGATTTTTCTGGTAAGAACATTACTTAGAGTTACCCCATCTAGGCACTAGATGCTATGATTTTTGTCACCAACACTGCTAGCACTGGACACTGATACCCTACTAGGTGACATCTTGATTTCTGAACTCATTCTTGATATTATAGCACCACTGCTGTTCATGGTTACTTCTTCCTTGCCTCCAGAGCTCCAGAGTCAAAGTCTTGGTGGGTACATCTTATTGACAGAGGCTAGGTCATTCTGGCCACAAGGAAGGATAAAGAGCAAGTTTCTGCTATTTTCGACTTTTCTGGTAAGAAATGGGCTCTGCCTCCTACTAAGCCTCATCAGGAGGAAAATTCTCCAAACACAAGAATTTCATATTTTAAGTGACTAATAAAATGACGGATGGCTTCCATGCCAATATCACAGAAAAGATGCAGTTAAGGGGCAAGGCAGTGGTTTTCAAACTCTAGATTGCAACCTTTAGTGGCTCATGAAATCATTTTGGTGGGTTGCAGCTAGCATTTCAAAAAAAATATGAAAGTAACTGAATAGAATAGACACTATCAGAGTGCCTCTTATGCGGTAAGGCTGGTTCCTGAAACTTTTATTTGGGTTGTCTTCTATTAGGTTGAACCTCACTGAAATCAAAATCATCTGACTGTTTTTGACTTACAAAAATTACACAATTTTATATGATTCAACCTAATAGATTGGCAAACACAATGTATTTTTTATAATTTTCAGTAAGAGTTTGAAAGCCACTGGGCTAAAAGATGGAACTAGATTGTATTAATGGCACCTAGAATTTAGAAAAAGACAAGTTGAAGATGCCTGGGCACTCAGTAATGTGTTTCTAATTGGAAATGCAATGGCACCTTCAAAGAGTGAGAAGGCCCTTGGATGGCTTGCTGGAGGAAAGGGAACTGGAGCTGGTCTTTCTGAATGGCAAAATCTAATAGTGTAAGAGAAGAAGGAGCAAGGGCTAGAAGAATGTTCCAGTAAAGGGCAACAACAAGCTTGAGCCGGGACCCAAGGTAATTATGAACCTAGAGTGAAGTGGTATTTTAGGGGTTGTGGTGAGGAGCAAATCTAACCTCCACAGGGCCATTCTTCTTGGGACCAGGAGTACCAAGGTGAGGCCAGGCTTTCCTCTTTGGCTTAGGTATGTGTAAGCATGCAGTATTGGTTAGGAGACATCTCAAATTCTAGAATTCCAGGGCTTTGGGGACTTCACTGAGACTATTTAGATAATTCCTCTGATTCTAGGCAGGCCTGCATTTAACCCTTCCCAGAGAAATGAAAATCTGTTTTTAAAGCTCTGCAGAGAAAAATATTCAACAGTCTCCTCCAGCAGCTTGTTTCACTGTTTAATAACTTGTTTGAGAAGTTCTTCTTCTTGTATTATTCTACTTTGTATTATAATTCATGTCCTTATCTTAGTGCCCACAATGAATAATACATATTTTAAGGAAAGGGGCTGTGTGCTTACTCTCCTCGTACAGAGCCCTGCACAAATGTGAATCAAATCTGTTGAATTTGTTCTGAAAACAGAGCCAGGGCCAAAGCATAGATGTTACAGGGAGGTTAATGATTATTCAACAGAACAAAGAACTTGTGAAAGGATTAGATGTGACCACCAAAAAAAAACCCTCTGAGAGAAATGAGTTTCCTGTTTCTAGAAGGGCTCACATAGAACATGAGTGAGATGATATTGTGATGCTTGTATAGTCGGGATTAGTGGAGGACCCTGATTTCCTTTGCCCTCGATTTTCTGTAAACCTCATTCTCTTCTCCCCCGCCCCCCACCTGATGTGTTCTGTGCCTCCAGGCTGTTAAATCACCTCCTGTCACTTCCATGACAGGAAGAAGGTGAAAAGCAGCCATCTTTGGTGAACATATTGATGTAAGCCCTGGAAACAGGGCCTGAGTCTAACAGTCTCCCAAGCCCAGACAAAGCCATGTTTACAGAGTAGCAATTGTCAAAATAGTTTACAACTGTGGACTTCTTGCAAGACTAATTATTCTACCTAAATCATGTGTCATCCTTATTATAATTACTTGATCCACGTAAATTAAGCTTGGAGGTACATAGGGAAGGCATCATTTTGATCATTTTCCAGATGAGGTAAATGAGTTTCAGTAAGATTGGATACTGCCCAAGAGCCAGGATTCCAAATCGGGGTTTCTGACACCAAATCTAGTGTTTTTTCCTTACACGTATTATCTGTTCCTCTTACTATGGAAGAAGGAGTTGACCAGTTTGATGCTGTTTAAAAGAATCAGGACTAGGGGACAGAAATTATAGGAAGATAAATGTCAATATATAAGCAAAAAGTCCTGGCCAAGAGGCTTAAACATAGAGGGCTACTTCAAGAATTAGTGAGCTATCGATTGCACTATTGAGTATTTACCCTAAAGTTACAAATATAGTGATCTAAAGGGGTATGTAGATTCAAAAGTTTATAGCAACAATGTCCACAATAACCAAACTATGAAAAGAACTTACATGTCCATCAACAAATGAATGGATAAAGAAGATGTGATTACGTGTGTGTGTGTGTGTGTGTGTGTGTGTGTGTGTGTGTGTGTGTAGAGAGAGAGAGATATCTATATCTATATATATGTATATGGAATGAAATACTATGGAATACTATGCAACCATCAAAACCCACAAAATCTTCCCATTTGCAATGACATGGATGAAACTAGAGGGTATTATGCTAAGCGAAATATGTCAATCAGAGAAAGGCAATTATCATATGATCTTACTGATATGAGGAATTTGAGAAACAAGACAGAGGATCATAGGGGAGGGGAGGGAAAAATCAACAAGATGAAACCAGAGAGGGTGACAAACCATAAGAGACTCTTAATCTCAGGAAACAAACTGAGGATTGCTGGAAGGGAGTGGGGATGGGAGGGATGGGGTGGCTGGGTGATAGAAATTGGGAAGGTACGTGCTATGGTGAGTGCTGTGAATTGTGTAAAACTGATGAATCACAGACCTGTACCCCTGAAACAAACAACACATTATATATTGATAATTAAAAAAAAAAAAGAATGAGTGAAATCCCCAATACCAGACAATAAAGACTGGAAGATTGCTTGGTGAAAATGTTGAAGAGAGGATTCAAATCTGGAAGGGAACTGAGGACAGATGCTTTCTGATGCTGCCATTGACAGACCTACTGAATCACCCAACTCTTTTTGTAATTGGTCTTTAAGCCACCAGACAGAGGCCAGGTTTCTTTTTTTCCCTGACCTCAATCCAGCTAGTTAACTTCTCCACCAATGAGGGCAATTTTCTAAGCCTTGTTGCCTAAGCTGAAACACCTATTTCCTCTCATCTTCTCTTCTAGGAGCAATACCCTGGGCTCTACAGCACTTGTCTGGCATGTTCCTTTTGTTTCCCTTTCTCTTGTTTATCCCCATTGAGACTTTGCTTATGGAGTGGGTCTGGTATAAGATATTGTCATCTCTTCTTCCTGCTCTATCTTTGCTCTCTTTCCTACTGAACTCCCTCCCCACTGCCAGCCCCAATTCTCTCTACCCCTTCCCCAAGCCAGCCTGGAGCTCCACAGCATGGCCTCAAGGTTTGCCAAATGATAATTTCCTCTTTATAGTTTTCCCATCTTTCTTCCACCCCTTCACTCTGACTTTAAGATTCCCCTAGTATCTTCATACCGTCCACCTGAGGTGACTAGATTGAGAGCTCTCTTCAAACTTTAAATGGGAAAACCAAGGACCCAATGGGGGTTGACGAATTTTTTCTGTAAGGGGTTGGATTATAGATATTTTAGGCTTTGAGAGCCATGGTGGTCATTTCTCTCCCCTCCCAACTTTCTTCTTTTACAATTCTTTAAAGAATAAAAATCATTCTTAGCATGTGGGCCTTCCAAAAACAAGGTCCCTGGATAGGTTACCAACACCCATTGTAGTGGAATCTCTCAATCCAGGGCTCAATAGCCTTCACTGTCAAGAAATTCTCAGCATCCAAATATGTCCCTTGTGGTGCAGTTTAAGACCATTTACCTTTGGTAAAAAATGTTTTTCTTTAAAAATTTGTTGCTATTATTCTTGTTTCTGTAAGTTCTGATCCCCTGCTGTTCTTGTTCATTTCTCAGATTTTTTTTTACTACCATTCTTTCCCACTCCCCCAACAGCAGCATGCCTTGATTTTTTCCCTTCACTTTTCCCTATATCATCCACCCACAAAACCATTTCTGAGGAAACCAAAATATAAGCAATTAGAAAACGAAACTCAAGAGTGACTCTGGAACCAGAGTCTAAATTATATTCAGACTGTTATTTGAATTCTATTAGGCTCTGAACCTATGGGTGGCAATGTGCTGGGTTTCCAAACTGAACTCCAAGTCTCCTTGTTATTAAATCCCCAAGATCTTTCCATGATTTTTTTTTTCAGGATTCTCCTTTCTCATTTAATTTCTTGCCACCCAGGCTGTCAAAGAAGCATAACATTTTATTCTATATTCCCCACCCTTTTCTTTTTCTTTTCTTTTCTTTTTTTTTAAATAAACGCAAGAACATTACTGATGTTTTCTTGGGAGGCTTCAAATGTAAGAAAACATATATATTAGGTGTCTACTATGTAATAGGTTCTGTGCTAGATACCTCCCACTTATGAACTTTAAGAATCATCATGAAAAAATATTATTATTTTTAAAGATTTTTATTTATTTGACAGACAGAGATCACAAGTAGGCAGAGAGTCAGGCAGAGAGAGAGAGGTGGAAACAGCCTTCCTGCTGAGCGGAAAGCCAGATGTGCGGTTTGATCCCAGGACCCTGGGATCACGACCTAAGCCGAAAGCAAAGGCTTTAACCCACTGAGCCACCCAGGTGCCCCGAAAACATTGTTATTATCTTAATTTTCTACATGGTAAAACTGAGGCATATAAAGGTAGGTTGATTTAATTGAATTCATGTAGTTAACAAGTAATAGAGCTGGGGAGTTCTCCCTACTATTTGGTTAAACCATATGAAATTGCTGTTTTTGTTGGTAGCGATTCTCATATCAGATAAATTAGATTTTCAACTAAAGACGGTAGTCAGAGATACAGAAGGACACTACATCATTCTTAAAGGGACTATCCACCAAGATGATCTAACAATTGTAAATATCTATGCCCCCAAGATGGGAGCAGCCAATTACATAAGAAAACTATTAAGCAAGATAAAGAGTCATATTGATATGAATACATTAACAGTAGGAGATCTTAACATGCCTCTCTCAGAAATAGACAGATCATCGAAGCAGAAAATCAATAAAGAAACAAGAGCATTGAATGACACATTGGACCAGATGGACCTCATAGATATATACAGAACATTCCACCCTAAAACAGCAGAATACTCATTCTTCTCAAGTGCACATGGAACCTTCTCCAGAATAGACCACATACTGGGTCACAAATCAGGGCTCAACTGATACCAAAAGACTGCGATTATTCCCTGCATATTCTCAGATCACAATGCTTTGAAACTGGAGCTCAATCACAAGGAAAAGTTCAGAAGGAACCCAAACACCTGGAAGCCAAAGACCACCTTGCTTAAGAATGCTTGGATCAACCAGGAGATCAAAGAAGAACTTAAATAATTCATGGCAACCAATGAGAATGAAGACACTTCAGTCCAAAACCTATGGGATACAGCAAAGGCGCTCCTAAGGGGGAAATACATAGCCATGCAAGCCTCCCTCAAAAAAATTGAAAAATCCAGAATACACCAGCTGTCTCTACACCTTAAAGAACTGGAGAATCAACAACAAATCAAACCAACTCCACACGTAAGAAGGGAAATAAGATTAGAGCAGAGATCAATGAGGTAGAAACCAGAGATAGAGTAGAACGTATCAATGAAACTAGAAGCTGGTTTTTTGAAAGAATCAATGATGGTCTAATATTGGGAATTTCATGTTTCAATATAATAGAATGTAAAATCCATGAAAATAGGAGTGTTTTTCTCTTTTCTTTGTTGTTATATCTGAATAGCCTTGACCTGTGCTTGATCTATAATAGTGACTCAGTACATATTTGTTGAATGAGTGAATGGAAAGTTTTGTTTGTTTTTAAAGTACACAACGTTCCCATAAAGTGATGTTTCCCAAATTTTAGTCGTTTTTTAACATCTACAATATTTTGTCATATCCACATACCTATGTGCCTTTGAAAATAATCTAATGGCTGTTGGTCATACCCCAGTGGGTGTATGCCACCTTTTGGTTACTCCTGCCCTTAATACCCTCCTGGCTACAGAGAGGAGCAGGAGTGAATAAATGTAGCAAAACATAGAAAAAGTTACCAGAGTTATCAACAGGTCTAAGATGTAAATGGTCCTCAGGGCAAACAGCAAATGAAGATACATCTATTCAAGAAAAAAAAAGTGAAAATTTAGTAAGAAAGGTGATAGTCTGTGAACTAAGACCATTTTCTCCCTTCTCTTAGCTCAGAGAGGCAGCGACCCCACTCCATACTCCTGCAGCCAAGAATAGACAGTTCCTTCTTCTTTTAGTTCTTCATTGGAAAGCTTTCTTCTCAAGAGCAGCAGGATGTCAGCATTTTTCATCTTTCCTTCAGCTATCTATTGCAGAGACTAAATCCCAAGGCAAATATAGTTAAGAAATGGGGCTTTCTGGGGTGCCTGGGTGGCTCAGTGGGTTAAAGCATCTGCCTTCGGCTCAGGTCATGATCTCAGGGTCCTGGTATCAAGACTCGCATCAGGCTCTCTGCTCAATGGGAGCCTGCTTCCCACCCCCCTCCCCCTGCCTGCCTCTCTGCCTGCTTGTGATCTCTCTGTCTGTCAAATAAATAAATAAAATCTTTAAAAAAAGAAATGGGGCTTCCTAGTGCCACACATCCTCTACTTGTAGAATGGAAGCTTTATATTAGGTACGGCATGCTGAGAAAACTGAGGCACTAGTCACCTTGCCCCAGCTCGTAAGACTACTGTTCCACACTAGAAGCAAGTTGAGAAAATTGCAGACTTATTCTCTCCTTTACACCAGTGTTTATCTCCTAGAATAGAGGTGCCACACAGACAGAAGCTTGCTGCTAGCCCCAGCATCCTGTTTCAGATTGTGTCAGTGAGAGAAGAAATTCATAAACAGAACATTCTTAATCTCTTCCCCAAGGAATTAATGTCATTCTCAAGAAAGCATGGAGAAGTTAAAAACTAAGAGCACTCTCAAGAACAGTAGAGATTGTGGTGGAAGGCATTTGTAGGAAATTCAAGATATAAACTCTACTATAAGACAGCTAGTTTATAAAAGACAACTGGGGAGTAAGATAGTCAGCAGGAGCCCTTTGGGATCAGAACAAACATCAAACACTGACCTTAGAAACCATTTCTACAGAGGAAACACAATTTGACCGGATTAGTTTGTAGAGAAATTTATGCCTCACGGCATTATTGAAAACAGTTTGGTAATCAGCTGGCTGTCAAACATATGGGCAGTTCACAAATATGTGGCAATTAAACTATGTACCTAAATAAACAATGGGTAAAAGAAGAAATCAAAAGAGAAATTAGAAAATGTTTTGATATGAATGAAATTTAAGATATAACATGTCAAATCTTATAGAATGCAGTTCTTAGATGGAAATTTATAGTTGCAACCTGCCTATATAAAGAAAGGAAACAGATTACGAATCAGTTATCTAACCTTCTGTCTTAAGGCACTGCAAAAGAAGAACAAACTAAATTTGAAGCAAGCAATAAGAAGTAAATAATAATAATTAGAGTGAAAATTAATGAAATACAGAATAGAAAAACAATAGAGAAAATCAATGAAACCAAAATCTGATTATTTGGAAAGATCAACAAAATTGATAAGCCTTCAACAAGAGTGATCAAAATAAAAAGAGAGAAGACTCAAATTACTAGAATCAGAAATAAAAGAGAGACTACTAACAGCCTTAGAGAAATAAAAAGTATTATAAAGGCCTATGATGAATAACTCCAAGCCAACAAATTGGATAAATTAGATGAAAAGGACAAAACTGTCTCAAGGAGAAATAGCTAATCTGACTAGAACTGTAAAAAATGAAAAGATTAAATTAATAATACAAAAACTACCACAAAGAAAATCCAGATTCAGAGGGATTCATTGTTGAATTCTATCAAATGTTTAAAGATGAATTAATAACAATTATTTATAAATTATCCCAAAACAATATAACAGAAGATAATACTTCCCAACTCATTTCATGAGGCTAGCATTACTCTGATAGCAAAGCCAGACAAACACAACACAGGGAAACTATAGACAAGTATCTCCTATGAATATGGATCTAAAAATCCTTAAGCAAGCTAAATCCAGCATCACATAAAAAGTTATATACCATGACCCAGTGAGATTTATCTCAGGAATGAAAGACTGGTTTAACATTGAAACTCAATTAATGTGATACTTCATATCAATAGAATAAAACATAAATTCTCATGATCTGAATAGATAAATAAAAAGTATATGACATTCCTCATAGGGGAAGGGAGGGAAAAATGAAACAAGATGAAATCAGACAGGGAGACCAACCATAAGAGACTTTTTAAAAGATTTTGTTTATTTATTTGATATATAGAGAGAGATCACAAGCAAGCAGAGAGGCAGGCAAAGAGAGAGGGGGAAGCAGGCTCCCTGCTGAGCAGAGATCCCGATATGGGACTCAATCCCAGGACCCTGAGATCATTACCTAAGCCGAAGGCAGAGGCTTAACCCACTGAGCCACACAGGCACCCCTAGATACTCTTAGTCTCAGGAAACAAACTGAGGGTTGTTGGAGCAGAGGGTGTGGGGGGGAATGGGGTAGCTGTGTGATAAACATTGGGGAGTGTATGTGTTATGGTTAGTGCTATGAATTGTGTTAGACTGATGAATCACAGATCTGTACCCCTGAAACAAATAGTATATTATATGTTAATAAAAAAGTATTTAACAAAATCCAGCACCTTTTCATGATATAAAATTCCAGAAAACTAGGAATGGAAGGGAAATTCCTTAACCTGATATAGGACATCTATGTAAAACCCATATCTAACATCATACTTAATGAAGAGAGACTAGATCCTTTTCCCCAAGATCAGGAATAAAACAGGATCTGTTCTCATCACTTCTATGCAACATTGTTCTGGAAGTTCTAGCCAGGGCAATTAGGCAAGAGAATGAATAAAAGTCATCCAGATTGGAAAGGAAGATATAAAACTCTATTCACAAGTGACATTTTTTTAATAGCAAAAATCCAAAGAAATCCACTGAAAAACTAGTAAAACTAAAAAGTGAGTTCAATAGGGTTGCAGGATACAAGATTGATATAAAGAAATCAATGATGGGATGCCTGAGTGGCTCAGTCAGGCATCCAATTCTTCATTTTGGCTCAGGTCATGATCTCCATGTCCTAGGAGATTAAGTCCCCAGTGGGACTTAATGGGGCACATCATCTTCCATGACTCATTGTTTGCATATAACACCCAATGCTCCATGTAATCCAGGGCCTCTTTAATACCCATCACCAGGGTAACCCATCCCCCCACCTCTTCTCTCCTCTAAAATCCTCAGTTTGTTTCCCAGAGCCCATAGTCTCTCATAGTAGTCTCCACCTGTGATTTCCTCCCCTTTGTTTTTACTTTCATTCTCCTAATATTCTTCATGCTATATGTTTCACAAATAAGTGAAACCATATGATAATTGACTTTCTCTGCTTGACTTACTTCACTTAGCAAAATCTCCTCCAGTTCCATCCATGCTGATGAAAAGTTGGGTATTCATCCTTTCTGATGTCTGAGTAATATTCCATTGTAATATGGACCATATCTTCTTTATTCATTCATTTGTTGAAGGATATCTCAGCTCCTTCCACATTCGGCATTTGTGAACATTGCTGCTATGAACATTGGGGCGCATGTGGCCCTTCTTTTCACTACAACTGTATCTGAGGTAAAAATCCAGTAGTGCAATCGCCAGGTCGTAGGGTAGCTCTATTTTTAACTTTTTGAGGAACCTCCACACTGTTTTCCAATGTAGCTGTACCACCTTGCATTCCTACTAACAGTGTAAGAGGGTTTCCCTCCCTCAACAACCTCTCCAACATTTGTTGTTTCTTGCCTTGTCAATTTTTGCCATCCTAACTGGTGTAAAGTGGAATCTCAACATAGTTTTGATTTGAATTTCCCTGAGAACTAATGCTGATGTACATTTTTTCCTGTGTCTGTTAGCCATGTGTATGTCTTCTTTGGAGAAGTTTCTCTTTATGTTTCTGCCCATTTTTTGACTTGATTATTTGCTTTTTGGGTGTTGAATTTGAAAAGTTCTTTATAGATCTTGGATATCAGCCCTTCGTAGTGTCATTTGCAAATATCTTCTCCCATTCCATAGGTTGACTTTTAGTTTTGCTGACTGTTTCCTTTGATGTGCAGAAGCTTTTTAACTTGATGAAGTCCCAAAAGTTCATTTTCGCTTTTGTTTTCCTTGTTTTGCTTTTGTTTCTCCTCTAGGACTTTGATGGATTCCTGTCTCACATTGAGGACTTTCATCCATTTAGATTTTATCTTTGTGTACAGTGTATGATAATGGTTGCGTTTCATTCTTCTGCATATAGCTGCCCAATTTCCCAGCAGGATTTATTGAAGAGACTGTCTTTATCCCATTGGATACTTTTTCCTGCTTGGCTGAAGATTAGTTGACCATAGAGTTGAGGGTCATATCTGGGCCCTCTGTTCTGTTCCACTGATCTATGTGTCTGTTTTTGTGCCAATAATATGCTGTCTTTGTGATCACAGATTTATAATACAGCTTGAAATCAGGCAATGTGATGCCCCAGCTCTGTTTTCCTTTTTCAAAGTTTTCTTGGAAATTCAGGGTCTTTTCTGGGTCCATACAAATTTTAGGATTGTTTGTTCCAGCACTTTGAAAAATGCTGATGGTATATTCATTGGGTTAGCATTGAAAGTATAGATTGCTCTGGGCAGCACAGATATTTTAACAACGTTTATTCTTCCAATCCATGAACATGGAATATTTTTCCATCTTTTTGTATCTTCTTAAATTCCTTTCAAAATATTCTGTAGTTTCTAGAGTATAGATCCATTACCTCTTTGTTTAGGTTTATTCCAAGGTATCTTATAGTTTTTGGTGCTGTTGTAAATGGAATTGATTCCCTAATTTCTCTTGTTAGTGTTAGTGTATAGGGAAGCAACTGATTTCTGTGCGTTCATTTTGTATACTGCCACATTACTGAATTGCTGTATGAGTTCTAGTAGTTTGGGGGAGGAGTCTTTTGGGTTTTCCACATAAAGTATCATGTCATCTGCGAAGAGAGAGTTTGACTTCTTCTTTGCCAATTTGAATACCTTTTATTTTTGTTGTTGTTGTCTGATTGATGTTCCTAGGAATTCTAGTATTATGTTGAACAATAGTGGTGAGAGTGGGCACCCTTATAATGTTCTTGATCTTAAGGGAAAGGCTCTCAGCTTTTCCCCATAGACAAAGATATGTGCTGTGGGCTTTTCATAGATGGTTTTTATGAAACTGAGGAATGTTCCCCCCCTATTCCATATACTCTGAAGAGTTTTAATCAGGAAAGTATGCTGTATTTTGTCAAATGCTTTTTTTTTTTTTTTGCATTGATTGAGAAGATCATATGGTTCTTCCCTTTCCTCTTATTAATGTATTCTATCACATTGATTGATTTGTGAATGTTGAACCACCCTTGCATCCCAGGGATAAACCCCACCTGGCTGTAATGTACAATCCCTCCAATTTACTGTTGGATCCTCTTTGCTATGATCTTGTTGAGAGTTTTGGCATCGGTATTCATCATGGATATTAGTCTGAAATTCTCCTTTTTGATGGGGTCTTTGCTTCATTTGGGGATCAAGGTAATTCTGGTCTCATAGAATGAGACTGGACATTTTCTTTCTGTGTCTATTTCTTGAAACAGCTTCAGGAGAATAGGTGTTATTTTTTTCTTTAAATGTTTGGTAGATTTCCCTAGGGAAGCCATCATGTCCTGGAATCTTGTGGTTTTTTTTTTGTTTGTTTGTTTGTTTGTTTGTTTTGTTTTTGTTTTTGTGGGTGGGGGGAGATTTTTGATCATTGCTTCAATCTAGTCACTGATTATTGGTCTATTCAGGTTGTCATTTTCTTCCTGTTTCAGTCTTGGTAGTTTATAGGTTTCCAGGAAGGCATCCATTTCTTCCAGATTGCTTAATTTATTGGCATATAGTAGTTGATAATAATTTCTGAGGATTGTTCCTATTTCCTTGGTTTTAGTTGTGATGTCTCCCCTTTCATTCATAATCTTATTAGTGTGGGTCCTTTCTCTTTTCTTTTGGATAAGTCTGGCCAGTGGTTTGTTGGTCTTATTAACTCTTTCAAAGAACCAGCTTCTCATTTCTTTGATCTGCTCTACTGTATTTCTGGTTTCTAACACATCAATCTCTGCTTTAATCTTAATTATTTGTCTTATTGTGAGTGGCTTAGGCTTCATTTGGATTTTTTTCCTCCAGTTCTTTAAGGTGTGAAATTAGTTAATGAATTTGGGATTTTTCTATATTTTTGAGTGACGCTTGGATGGCTATGTATTTACCTATTAGTACCGCCTTTGCTGTATCCCGTAGGTTTTGGACTGATGTGTTTTCTTTCTCATTGGTTTTCATGAATTGTTTAAGTTCTTCTTTCATTTCTTGTTTGGCCTAAACATGCTTGAGCAGGATGGATTTTAGCTTCCAAGTGTTTGAATTTCTTCCAAACTTTTCTTGTGATTGAGTTCCAGTTTCAAATCATTGTGGTCTGAGAATATGCAGGGGATAATCTCAGTCTTTGGGTATCAGTTGAGTCCTGATTTGTGACCCAGTACGTGGTCTATTCTGGAGAATATTCCAATGCATGCTCAAGAAGAAAGCATTCTGTTGTTTTAGGGGGCAATGTTCTGTATATATCTATGAAGTCCATCTGGCCCTGTGTGTCATTCAAAGCTCTTGTTTCTTTGTTGATGTTCTGCTTAGATGATATGTCTATTGCTGAGAGTGGATTGTTGAGTTCTCCTACTATTCATGTATTACTCTCAATATGTCTCTTTATTTTCATTAACAGTTGGCTTATGTAGTTGGCTGCTTCCATGTTGGAGGCATAGCTATTTACAATTGTTAGATCCTCTTGTGGGATAGACCTTTTAGGAATGATATAGTGTACTTCTGTATCTCATACTATAGTATTTACCTTAAAATCTAATTTGTCTGATATGGGAATTACTACTCCGGCTTTATTTTGAGGTCCATTGGCATGAAAAATTGTTCTCCATCCCTTCGCTTTCAGTCTGGTTGTATCTTTAAGTTCAAAATGAGTCTCTTGTAGATGGCATGTGGATGGGTCATGTCTTTTTATCCAGTCTGCATCTCTGTGCCATTTTGTGGGAGCAGTTACACTGTTGCATTGAGAGTGATTATTGAAAGATATGATTTTGTTGTCATCATGTTGCCTCTGAAGTCCTTGTTTCTATAGATTGTCTCTGTATATTTCTGTTCCATAGCACTCTTGGGGCCTTTATCTTTTTATAGAACCCTCCATTAATATTTCTTGCAGGGCCTGCTTAGTGATCACATATTTTTTAATTTTCCACTAGTCCTGGAAACTCTTTATCTCTCCACCTGTTCTGAATAGCAAGCTTGCTAGATAACATATTTTTGGTTGCCTGTTCTCCTTTAGTACCCTGAATTGATCTTGCCAGCCCTTTCTGGATTTCTAAGTCTCTGTGGACAAATCTGATGTTATTCTGAGGTTTCTCCTTTTGTATATAAGAAATCTCTTCCCTCTAACTGCCCTTAAGATGGTTTCCTTGTTTCTAAGATTTGTGAGTTTTACTACTACATGCTGGGGCATTGGTCTGCTCTTTTTGATGTTGGGAGGGGCCCTCTCATCCTCTAGGACATGAATGGTTGTTTCATTCCCAAGTTAGGGACATTCTCAGCTACAATTTGCTCATTTGTATCTTCTAGTCCTCTCTCTCTCTTCACCCCTCTCACGGATCCTAATATTTCCAACATTGAAACTTTTCATGGCATTGGTTATTCCTCTAATTCTGTTTTCATGGATTTTAAGGTGTTTGTTCCAGGCCTCCCCCTCTTCCTTCCTTTCCATCTGTTTGTCTTCTAGATTATTATTTAGTTCTTCTACCCCATTTACTCTAGCTGTTAGAATATCTAGCTTACATTGTATCTCATTTATAACATTTTTATTTTTGGGCTGATTAGCTCTCATTTCCACCCTTAGAGAAACTCTGTTGCCATTAATAGTTTTCTCCAACCTAGCTATTGTCTTCCTAACTGTCACCCTGAAATCTGTTTCTGATGTCTTGCTTATATCCATATCTATTAGGTTTGTGGGAGAGTCCATTGTCTCTGGTTCTTTCATTTGGGGGGAATTCCTCCTCCTAGTAATTCTGTTGAGGGGTAGTTGAAGGAATGTACAGAATCGAAAATATCAACCACAATCCAGGCAAGGTTCACTCTGGGAATGTTCAGAGCAATTGGAAACCTCCACCAAGAAAACCCAACCAAAATGAAACCCAAGAATAAGATTTATTAAGTTAGGGGGGAGAAGGGGGTGAGGGGAGGGGTGGGGCATAATCTCTCAATGTGGGCAAGGTAGGGTGTTTCAGTTCTTCCTGGGTGTATTTTGTTCTCTTTGTTAGAGAACACTACTTCTCTGAGTTACAGGGAAATTGAAACTGGTGTATATAGAAAGGTAGTATTGGATAGGGGAAAAAAAGGACTACACTGAAGCTTATCTCTCTCTCTCTCTCTCTCTCTCTCTCTATATATATATATATATATATATATATATATAAAAGAAAAAGAAAAAAAAAGTACAGTGTGAGACAGTAGAAATTAAAAAGTTACTATGGAATATGTTGTATTAAGCATCTATTTGAAATGCTGAGTAGGTAAAAAGAAAAAAAAAAACAGAGAAGAAACATGAGAAAGAATTAAAAAAAAATTTGTATCTAAGAAATAGGCAGGCCATGAAGCAACACCAGAAGTTCAGTATATTATTTTCCTCTGGTGTTGGGGTTTTACAGCTTTATGGGGCCCCTCATGTTGTTGTCCTTTGTTCTGCCAGCTTCTTCTGGGGTAGGGCCTGCCACATTGTTTTTCAGTCACTCCTGTTTCAGCGGAGTTGCCCTGCCCCCTATCAAGGGGGCTGGACTCTGTGGAAACCCGTTTTTTGGGCTTTTGTTTTCTGGCAGCTTTTGTTCTCTGGTGGCTTTTCATGCCTTTTTTTTTTTTTTTTTTTTTTTTTTTTTTTTTTTTGAGGATCAAGGCAGAGGAGATTATCCACACCCAGAACTCCACCCCAGAGGAGAGAAGCCACGATCGATTGGCTCCTCTCTGAACCCTCCGAAACACAGTCTCCCCCTCTGTAAGTGTTACTGAAAACTGCAGCCTCCCACAGGCAGTGTACACCCCCCAGTGATCCTCTCAACAGTCAACCAAAGCCCCCACTTTTCTCTGTCCCCTGTGCCTCCAAAACAGTGAGTGATCCTGGTCTGGGTGGGTGTGGGCAGTGGTTGTGATGGTGGCGGTGGTTGGGACAGCTGTGGCCAAAGCCAGCCCCCCAGGTCTGCAGGCACAGTTCTGCACAAACAGCCACCCTAACCGTGGCATTTTCCCCTTAAACTCCTGGATTCTGTTGAGTACTGTTATGGGGTGCTTTCTGCAAACTATTGCTGGTCCCCAGGTGCAGGACATTTTTGCACTGAGGTATTATTTTACTCTCCAATGGGTAGCTTCTGTTTGGTCCCTACCCTTCTGTTTAACCTCCAATATCTGTCTATGCAATCACAACTCCATCCTTTGTACCTCTTGAATGAAGATCCTCTGCCACCTTTTGAATATCTTCTGTCCCCATAGGGATCCAGACTTGTAATCTTACATCTCAGGCTGATTTTGTGGGTGTTCAGACTGACTTGACAGATATCTAGCTAAATTCAGGGGACAGGTTGAAACACAGTCCCCCACTCCTTTGCCATCTTCAAAGGTATGGTGCAATATTATTTAGCCAAAAAAGAATGAAATCTTTCCATTTGCAATGACATCGATGGAGCTAGAGAGTATAATGCTCAGTGAAATAAGTCACCCAGGGTAAGACTCATACCATATGATTTCATTCATGTGTGGAATTTAAGAAACAAAACAAGCGAGCAAAGGGAAGAAGAGAGAGAGAAAGACAAACCAAGAAACAGACTCCTAACTACAGAAAACAAACTGATGGTTATGAAACAGGAGGTAATGGTATGAAACAGGTGATGGGGATTAAGGAGTGCACTTGTGATGAGCACAGGGTGATGTATGTAAATGTCAAATTATTATATCGTACACCTGAAACTAATATAACACTGTATGAAAAGAACTGAAATTGAAATAAATTATTTTATTTATTTATATATATTTTTTCCTATTTATTTATTTATTTTATTATTTTTAGTATTTTTATTTATTTTTTATATTTTATTTTAATTTTTTTTTAAATTTTTTATAAATAAAAAAACTCTCCAAAACTTCTGTCATTCAGAGAAACTTATTAAGAAAATAAAAACAACTCACATAATGAGGGGGAATATTTGCAAAAATATATCTGATAAGGGACTTGTATTCAAGATATATTACAATCCAAAAATAAAAAGACAAATAACACAATTTAAGAGAAATGGGATGAAGAGATATTTCTCCAAGAAAGATACACAAATGGTCAACAAAAGCGTGAAAAGATGTTTGAAGTCATTTGTCATCAGGGGAATGCAATTCAAAACTACAATGAAGTAGCATTTCACACTAGGATGGCTAGAATCAGTAAGTGTTGCCATGAATGTGAAGAAGTCAAAACCCTCATATGCTACTGGTGGGAAATTGCTTTTAGAAACAGTCTGAAGTTTCCTCAAACATTTAAGCCTAAAGTTACCATATGACCCAACATTCCACTCCTTAGGCATATACCCAAGAGAAATGAAAACTTATAAAAACTTGTACATGAATGCTTATAGCAGCACTAGTTATGATAGCTAAAAGGTGAAAATAACCCAAAAGTCCATCAATTGGTAAATGAATAAACAAACTATAGTAATACATGTAATAGAATCATTTAGGCATCAAAAGTAATGAAGTACAGATACTTGCTACGACATGGACAAAACTTTCAAACATTATGCTAAATGAAAATAGCCACGTAAGTCCATATAGTGTATGATTCCAATCACACAAAATGCCCCAAACAAGGGAAATATAGACAGAATGCAGGTAAGTGTTTGCTTACAGCCAGGAAATGGATTGAAAGTGGAGGGGTTAAGGAGATGATAGAAAACAGGGTATGGGTTTTGTTTTGAGGTGATAGAAGTGTTTTAAAATTCACTGTAGTGGTGGTTGCACATATCTCTGAACATTCTAAAAAACATTGCATTGTACATTTCAAATGGGTGAAATGTATGTATGGTATGTGAATTGCAGATCAGTAAAGCTTTTTTTTTTTCTTTCTTTTTAAAACTGGAAATTCTTAGTAGAGTTTTTAAAGTCTAGTGGTGGGAGCCTCCATAAACTGGCTCTGGGAAAGTGATGTAACAACAGAGTGCAAAATCAGAACACTTAGAACTCAGCTCTCATGAAAGACATCCCTCTCTGAAAGGGGCTCTGGAAATGAAAAGGCAGAATTCTAGGTAGGGCAATGTAGTCTCAGCATATGAGGAACAATAGAGATAAAAGGGGTCCCTGAGCTAGTAGAGCACCTGAGCAATGGAACAAGGAAGCATATTATGGTCAGTGAGCCCAGGGGGGAACTCTCACATCATATCACCATAAACCTCAAGCCGACCAGTTGATAATCCTTCACAGAGTGGTAGTAGCATGGAAAGGGATTAGAGAGGCACCCAGACATGGTCCAGGAGATTTGGGTCCACATACAAGCCTGAGTCTGCTTATGATTCTAGAATCAAAAGGACAATGGCACTCCTGAGCCCCTGGGATTACCTCTGAGAGAGTTTCTATGGGTGAACACCATAGGAGGCTGTAGTTTTCAGCAGCCCATACAGAAGTGGAAACTGTTTTATAGCGTTTATTAAAGAAGGCAGACTGAATTTTCTGCTCTGGGCCATCGGTTTGGATGTGGCCATTTCTGCTCTGAACTTCTGAAGAGGCTCAGAAAGTCACAAGGGAACAAAAGCCACACAGGGAACTGGTTTCCACTGAGCCCATCCCCCTGACAGGGGGCAGGGAAAATCCGTAAAGGCAGGGTTACCTGAGAAAGAATGTGGCAGGCCCCTCCGCAGAGGACAGGCTGGAAAAACAGGTGGATGACAATTGTATGGTTCCCGTTAAGACTGTAAAATCCCAGTGACAGGGGAAAATTGTATATTGAGCTTCTGGTGTGCCTCATGACTTGTTTATTTTTCAGGTAAAATTCTTTTTCCCCCTTTTTTTCTTATCCTTTCTCTCCATTTCTTTCTTTTTACTTTATCTTCATATATATATATAAGAATAGTCAGGGAGAGGGGGTTACTTACACATGGAGGGAGGAACATCAGAATAACATCAGACTTGTCCACAGTAACCTGGCAAGCCAGAAAGGCCTGGCAGGACATATCAGGATATGAATTGAAAAGAACATGCTTCCAAGAATACTTTACCCAGCAAGACTGTCGTTCAAAATAGTTGTAGAGATAAAAAGATGCCAGGACAGGCAGAAAATGAAGGAATATGTGAGCACAAAGCCAGCCCTACAATAAAAATTAAAGGGAATTCTGTAAAGGAAGAGAAACCCCAAGAGTCACATAGACCACAAAGAAACAGAAAACCTACGGAAACAAAGGACCCTACAGGCAATACAAGGGCACTAAATTCATATCTTTCAATAATTACTCTCAAAGAAAATGGGCTGACTACTCCCATTAAGAGACACACGGTTTCCAATTGTGTAAAAAAAGCAAGACCCATCCATATGCTATCTACAAGAGACTCATTTTGAATCTAAAGACATCTCCACATTGAAAGTAAAGGGATGGAGAATTTACTACACTGACGGACCTCACAAAAAGGCTGGGGTAGTAATTTTCATATCAGACAAACTAGATTCTAAGCCAAAGACTGTAGTAAGAGCTGTAGAGTGACATTACTCATACTTAAAGGGTCTATCCAACAAGAAAAGCTGACAATTATAAATAACTAGTTCCCCAACATGGGGGCAGGCAACTACATAAACCATATAAAAACAAAATAAAGAAACATATAGATAGTAACACATTAATAAGATACCTCAGCATTCCACTCAGAGCGATGGATAGATCATCTAAGCAGAAGATCAAAAAAATTTAAAAAAACAAAATCTTTGAATGACACATTGGACCAGATGGACTTGGACATATATAGAGAACATTCCATCCTAAAAGAACAGACTATTCATTCTTCTTGAGTCCACTTGGCACTTTCTCCAGAATAGACCACATAACTGGGTCACTAATCAGGTCTCAACTGATACCAAAAGACAGCTTATTTCCTGCATATTTTCAGACCACATGCTATGAAACTGGAACTCAACGACAAGAAGAAATGTGGTTGGAACTCAAACACTTGGAAGTGAAAGAGCATCCTGCTAAAGAATGATTGGGACAGCCCAGAAATTAAAAATAAACTTGAAAAACTCATTGAAACTAATGAGAATGAAAACAAAAGGGCCCAAAACCTGTGGGATACTCCAAAGTCAGTCCTGAAAAGGAAATATATAGCCATCCAAACTGCTCTCAAAAAAAAAAAAAAAAAATTAGAAAAATCCCAAATGTACAAGCTAACCTTACACCTGAAGGACCTGGAGAGAGAACAGAAAATAAAGCCTAAAAAAAGTGAGAAGGAGAAGGTAAATAATGAAGATTAGAGCAGAAATCAATGAAATAGAAATAAGAAAAATAGTGGAAGAGATCAATGAAACTAGAAGCTGGATCTTACTAATAAGATCGATAAAACACTGGCCAGACATATCCAATGAAAAAGGACCCGAATTAATAAAATCATGAATGGAATGGGAGAGTTCATGACTAACATCAAGAAAATAGAAACAATTATTAGAAATTATTACCACCAACTATATGCCAATAAATTAAGCAATCTAGAATAAATGGACACATTCTTGGAAACTTATAAACTGCCAAGACTGAAACAGGAAGAAATAGACAATCTGAATAGACCAATAACCAGTAACAAAATTGAAGGAGTGATCAAAAACCTCCCAAAAAACAAGAGTCCAGGGCCAGATGGCTTTCCTGGGGAATCCTACCAAACATTTAAAGAAGAAATCATACTTATTCTCCTGAAGCTATTTCAAAATATAGAAATAGAAGGAAAATGTCCAAACTCGTTGTATGAGGCCAGTTACCTTGATCCCCAAACCAGGCAAAGACCCCATCAAGAGGAATAATTACAGACCAATACCATTATGAACACACATGTCAAAATACTTAACAAGATCCTAGCCAATAGAGGGGAAGGAGATGAGAAGGCAGAGAAGTAGGAGGCACTGTTTCAACCCGTCCCATCAAGTGAGCTGATTATCTACCAAAGAACTCTGAACACCCATGAAATCAACCTGAGATTATAATTATATACTTCTAGATCTCTGTGGGGGCAGAAGATGCCAGTGGACAGGTAAAGCAGAGTGGGAACATCGGACTGATATTGGAAGATAAACAAAAGCGGGAGGGAGCTACCAGAAGCGACCCATTGGAAAGTAATACCCCAATACGAGAGTGCCCTGTGATTGGGGACCAGCATTAACTTGGAGTCTGGTTGAAAGCACTCAAAAAGAGCAAAAGATCTTAAGGGGAAATTGGTGGAATTGGGCGGCTCGGGACAGGGGCTTAAGCTCACAGACCCAGGACAGCCACCACTGGCACTGAGCCAGAGAGAGTGCAGCAAGGAAGCCAGGCCTTGGTCCCTGAGCTACTGGGCGCCTGTGAAAGTGTCTGGGTGGTGGCAGGCATGAAAGTGTCTGGTGTGGACGATAGCCCGGGCTCTCTAGAACCACAGCCTTTTGCACTCTGCACGTGCACTGTGTGACCAGGGTCTAAGTCACGCTCCACACCCTCCTCTAAGAGAGGTCTGTGTGGGCACTAGCTAGTGCTCTCTAGGACCGGGAGAGTCTGAAAACTCCCAGCCTGAGCCAGCATGAAAAATCTCAGTGTGCTATCTCTGGTTGGGACCTCTCTGGTGGTCTGGACCAGCCCAGACAACCATGGCAGAGACAGCCGCTGGGAGCCAGTTCCTGGACTAGTATTTCTCATGGTTTTGGGTACAACCAGGAACTCTGCAACTCCTGAGACTGTGATTGGGGACGTGCTCTGCTGGCAGCGGAGGGGAAGGTTCTGTGCTCTGGTGCAACGAGAGGGGAACAGACTGAGACTTCTCTCTGAGAAGGTCTGGGTGCAGTTTGCTTTCCTCTAAACCTCCAAAGAACTGCCAAAAGCCATCAAGGGGAGGAAAAGAAAAAAAAAAAAAACCTCCCGAGAACAAAGCCCTGAAAAACCAGTTTCCTCAGGGCCCAGCCCCTTGATAGAGGGGAGGAGGACTCAACTCTAGCAAGAATGCCTGAAAAACTACACGGCAGGCCCCTCCCCCAGAAAGCCAGTCAAAACAAAACAAAACAAAACAAACAAACAAAACAACAACAACAACAACAACAAAACAAAAGGAAACAAAACAAAAAAACAAGAGGATAACCACTACTTCATAGATGTAAATTTATTCTTTTATTTTTAATTAGTTCCCACTATTCTCTTTCTTTTCAATTTTTTAATAATTTTTTAACCTATTTACCATCACAATGAGATGTTCAGTACAACAAATTCCATAATAACCTTTTAACTTGAACTTTTTTGATACATATACCTGTGTTTTTCTTTTGCTTTTCTAGTTTTTTAAATATTCATAGAGAGATAAGCTTTAAGGTAATCCCCTTTCCCAAATCAATGCTACTCCTATATATAAACCAGTATTAATCCCCCTTTATCTCAGGCAAGTTGAGTCCTTTAACAAAGATATCAAGACACACACTGGAAAAATCAAAATAACCTTCCTCGCCCACACTGAGGATTTATAACCACCCTCCCATCTTTTTCTTCTCTCAGTGTTTCTGTGTATTTGTTTTTGTTCTGGTAGTATATAAAACTTATCCTTGGGGATCATTTTGGTTAGGTTCTATTTTTTTTTTTTTTTTGTCATTTACTTTTGTCAGTCTTTTTATTTGTCTGTTTTTGTTTGTATACTTTATAAACCTTACCTTTTGGACTGGGTCTTCTATTTTTTTTTCTTTCTCTTTTCTGTCTCTCTCTCTCTCTCTCTCTCTCTCTCTTTTTCCTTTTTCTTTCTTTCTGGTGGGGACGCCCGATTGCTCAGAAGCATTCCAGAGTGCACCTTGCCTGCACCACGGTTGATACATTCAGCTACACATCCCCTCAGCCATCTCTCACCAAAATGACTAGGTGGAGGAATGCCCAATAGAGGAAAAATTCAGAGACTGTGCCAAATCCATCAGAGTTATTGGATATGGATATAAACAGTATGTTGGAAAGGGAATTCAGGCTAACAATTATCCAGGCAATGACCAGATTGGAGAAAGACTTTAATGACAAAATGGAATTGATTAGGGCAGAAGTGAAAGCCACCGGGGAAGATGTTAACAATGCTCTCAATGAGTTCCAATCTAATCTAAATTCTCTAACAGATAGGGTAACTGAGGCAGAAGAAAGAATTAGTGATCTAGAGGACAAACTGATAGAGAAAAAGGATGAGGAGGAGGCCTGGAACAAAGATCTTAGAAGCCATGAAAACAGAATTATGGAAATAAATGACGCCATTAAATGTTCCAACGTCAGAATTATTGGAATCACTGAAGGGGAGGACAAAGAACAAAGACTAAAGGATATAGTTAAACAATCTCTCCATGAAAATTTCCCCAGTCTGGCGAATGGAACCAGCATTCCTGTCCTAGAGGCAGAAAGGTTTGCCCCCAAGATCATAGAATCTAGAAAGACCTCAAGGCACCTGATTGTGAAAATGATGAATAATAATTTTAGACAGGAGCTCTTGAGAGCAGCTACATTCCTTATGTACAGAGGAAGGCCCATAAGAATAACAACAGACCTGTCCACAGAAAACTGGCAAGCCAGAAAGGGCTGACAAGCTGTATTCTGGGTACTAAATGAGAAGAACATGCAGCCAAGAATACATTACCAGCAAGGCTGACGTTCAACATGGAGGGAGAGATAAAGAGCTTCCAAGACTGACAATGTTTAAAAGAGTATGTGACACTGAGGTGGCACTATAAGAAATACTAAAGGGAGTTCTATAAAAGAGGAAAAAACCCAAGAATATCACTGAATAGAAATTTATGGAGTCAATCTGTAGGAACAGACTTCACAGGTAACACTATGTAAATACAAATGTATCTCTCAATAACCACTCTCAACGCGAATGGCCTAAACATTCCCATAAAACAGCACAGGGTTGCAGATTGGATAAAACGACAGGACCCGTCCATATGTTGTCTACAAGAGACCCATTTTGAATCTAAGGATACATTCAGACTGAAAGTGAAGGGATGGAGAAACATCTTTCATGCCAATGGGCCTCAAAAGAAGGCTGGGGTAGTGATTCTCATATCAGATAAATTAGATTTTAAACTAAAGACCATAGTCAGAGATACAGAAGGACACTACATCATTCTTAAAGGGACTATTCACCAAGATCTAACAATTGTAAATATTTATGCCCCCAATATGGGAGCAGCCAGTTACATTAAGAAAACTGTTAATCAAGATAGAGTCATATTGATATGAATAGTTTAATAGTAGGGGATCTTAACATGCCATTCTTAGTAATAGACAGATCATCAAAGAAGAAAATCAATAAAGAAATAAGAGCGTTGAATGACACATCATACCAGAAGGACCTCATAGATATATAAAGAACATTCCACCCTAAAACAAAAGTATACTCATTCTTCTTGAGTGCACATGGAAACTTCTCCAGAATAGACCACATACTGGGTCACAAAGCAGGGCTAAACCTATACCAAAGATTGAGATTATTCACTGCATATTCTCAGATCACATTGCCTTGAAACTGGAGCTCAACCACAAGGAAAAGTTTGGAAGGAATTTGAACACCCGGAAGCTAAAGACCAACTTGTTTAAGAATGTTTGAATCAACCAGGAAATCAAAGAAGAACTTAAGCAATTCATGGAAACCAATCATAATGAAGACACTTCGGTCCAAAACCTATGGGATACAACAAAGATGGTCCTAAGGGGGAAATACATAGCCATCCAGGCCTCCCTCAAACAAAAAAAAAAAAATTGAAAAATCCAGAATACACCAGCTGTCTTTACACCTTAAAGAACTGGAGAATCAACAACAAATTAAGCCAACGCAACACACAAGAAGGAAAATAATTAAGATTGAGTAGAGATCAATAAGATAGAAACTAGAGATACAGTAGAATGCATCAATGAAACTAGAAATTGGTTTTTTAAGGAATCAATAAGATCGATAAACCAATGGCCAAACTAATCCAAAAGAAAAGAGATAGGACCCAAATTAATAAAATTATGAATGAAAACAGAGAGATCATGACTAACAGCAAGGAAATAGAAACAGTCTTCAGAAATTATTATCAAAAGGTATATGCCAATAAGTTAAGCAACGTAGATGAAATGGGTGCATTCCTGGAGACCTATAAGCTTCCAAGACTGAATCGGGAAGAAATTGACAACTTGAATAGACTAATATGTAGTAACGAGATTGAAGCAGTGATCAAAAACCTCCCAAATCAAGAGCCCAGGACCTGACAGATTCTCTGGGGAATTCTACCAAACATTCAAAGAAGAAATAATACCTATTGTCCTGAAGCTGTTTCAAAAAATTGAAGCAGGAGGAAAACTTCCAGACTCTTTTTATGAAGCCAGCATTATCCTGATCCCCAAACCAGTCAAAGACACCACCAAAAAGGAGAATTTCAGACCAATATCCCTGATGAATATGGATGCTAAGATTCTTAACAAGATCCTAGCAAACAGGATCCAATAGCACATTAAAAAGATTATCCACCATGACCAGGTGGGATTTATTCCTGGGTTGCAAGTGTGGTTCAACATTTGCAAATCAATCAATGTGATAGAACAAACCAATAAGAGAAGAGAGAGGAACCACATCTCCCTGTCAATTGATGTAGAAAAAGCATTTGACAAAATCCAGCATCCATTCCTGATTAAAATGCTTCAAAGTATAGGTATAGAGGGAACATTCCTCAACTTCATAAAACCTGTATATGAAAAACCCATAGCGAATATAATACTCAATGGGAAAAAGCTGACAGCCTTCCCTTTGAGATCAGGAACACGATTAGGATGCCCACTCTCACCACTCTTGCTCAACATAGTATTAGAAGGCCTAGCAACAGCTATCATACAACAAGGAGAAATAAAATATATTCAAATTGACAGTGAAGAAGTCCAACACTCTCTCTTCACAGATGACATGATACTTTATATGGAAAACCCAAAAGACTCCACCCCCAAACTACTAGAACTCATACAGCAATTCAGTAATGTGGCAGGATACAAAATCAATGCATAGAAATCAGTTGCTTTCTTATACACTAACAGTGAAAATACAGAAAGGGAAATTAGAGAATTGATTCCATTTACTATAGCACGAAGAACCATAAGATACCTGGGAATAAACCTAACCAAAGAGGTAAGAGACCTATACTGTCGAAACTACAGAACACTTATGAAAGAAATAAAGGAAGACACAAAGAGGTAGAAGGAAATTCCATAATAAACATTGTTAAAATGTCTATGTTGTTCAGAGCAATCTACACTTTCAATGCAATGGCTACCAAAATACCCTTGACATTTTTCACAGAGATGGAACTAATAATCCTAAAATACTATGGAACCAGAAAAGACCCTGAATCACAAGGAGAAGCTTGAAAAAGAAAACCCAAGCTGGGGGCATCACGATGCCTGATGTCAAGCTATATTACAAAGCTCTGATCATCAAGACAGCATGGTACTGGCAGAAAAAAAGACACATAGATCAAGGAATAGAATAGATAACCCAGAAATAAACCCTCAACTCTATGGCCAACTAATCTTCGACAAATCAGGAAAGAATATCCAATGGGGGGGGAAAGTCTCTTCAATAAATGGTACTGGAAAATTGGACAGCCACAGACAGAAGAGTGAAACTGGACCACTCTTTTACACATTACAGAAGGATAAACTCAAAATGGGTGAAAGACAGTGTGAGACAGGAATCTATCAAAATCCTAGAGAAAAACAAAGGCAGTAATTTCTTCAACATTAGCCACAGCAACTTCTTTCAAGACACATCTCTAAAGTTAAGGTAAACAAAAGCAAAAAGGAATTTTTTGGACTTCATCAAGATAAAAAGTTTCTGCTAAGCAAAGGAAACAGTCAACAAAACTAAGAGGCAACTCACAGAATGGGTGAAGGTTTTTGCAAATAACATTACAGAAGAAGGGCTGATATCCAAGACATCCTTGGAGAGTGGACATCCTTGTCGTGTTCTTGATCTCAAAGGGAAAGCTGTAAGCTTCTCCTCATTGAGAATATTTGCTGTGGGTTTTTCATAGATAGATTTCATGATGTTGAGGAATGTTCCCTCTATCCCTATACATAGAAGAGTCTTAATAAGGAACGGATACTTTATTTTGTCAAATGCTTTTTCTGCATCTATAGAGTGGACCATGTGGTTCTTCTCTCTTCTCTTATTTATTTGTACTACTACAATGATTGATTTGCAAATGTTGAATCATCTTTGCATCCCAGGGATAAATCCCACCTGGTCATGGTAAATAATCTTTTTAATGTAGTGCTGGATCCTGTTAGCTAGGATATTGTTGAGAACCTTGACATCCATATTCATTAGGCATATTGGCCCCAAATTCTCCTTCTGAATGGGATCATTGCCTGGTTTGAGGATCAGGGTAATGCTAGCTTCATAGAAAGAATCTGGAAGTTTTCCTTCTGTTTCTATTTTTTTAAAGATTTTATTTATTTATTTATTTATTTGACAGACAGAGATCACAGTAGGCAGAGGCAGGCAGAGAGAGAGAGGGAGAAGCAGGCTCCCTGCCAAGCAGAGAGCTTGATATGGGGCTCAATCCCAGGACCCTGAGATCATGACCCGAGCTGAAGGCAGAGGCTTTAACCTACTGAGCCACCCAGGCGCCCCATCTGTTTCTATTTTTTGAAAAAGCTTCAGGAGAATAGGTGTTATTTCTTCTTTGAAAGTTTGGTAGAATTCCCCAGGGCATCTGTCAGGTCCTGGGCTCTTGTTTTCTGGAAGGTTTTTCATTACTGCTTCAATCTCATTACTAGATATTGGTCTATTCAGGTTGTCCATTTCTTCCTGTTTCAGTCTTGGAAGTTTATGGGTTTCCAGAAATGCATCTATTTCTTCTATGTTGCTTAACTTATGGGTGTGTAACTGTTGATAATAATTTCTGAAGATTGTTTCTATTTCCTTGCTGTTAGTCGTGATCTTTCTGCTTTCATTCAAATTTTATTAATTTGGGTCCTCTCTCTTTCTTTTGGATTAGTTTGGCCAGTGGTTTTTCAATCTTATTGATTCTTTCAAAGAACCAGCTTCTACTTTTGTTGATGAGTTCTACTGTATCTCTAGGATCTATCTCACTGGTTTCTGCTCTAATCTTGATTATTTCCCTTGTTTTGTCTGGGGTTGGCTTAATTTGTTGTTGATTTCCCAGTTTTAAGGTGTAAAGAGAATTGAAATATTTGTGGTTTTTCTATTTTTTGCATGAGGCTTCTATGGCTATATATTTCCTCCTTAGGACCGCCTGTGACATATACCATACATTTTGGACTGATGTGCCTTTATTCATATTGGTTTCCATGAATTGTTTAAGTTCTTCTTTGATTTCCTGGTTGACCCAAACATTCTTGACCACGATGGTTTTTTGCTTCTAAGTGTTTGTATTCCTTCCAACGTTTATCTTGTGGTTGAGTTCCAGTTTCAAACCATTGTGGTCTGAGAATATGCAGGGAATAGTCTCAATCTTTTGGTATCAATTGAGCCCTGACTTGTGACCCAGTATGTGGTCTATTCTGCAGAAAGTTCCATGTGCACTCAGGAAGAATGAGTATTCTGTTTTTTTTTTTGTTTTTTTTTTTTTTTTTTTTTTTTTTTTAGGGTGGAATGTTCTGTATATCTCTATCAGGTCCATCTGGTCCAATGTGTCATTCATAGCTCTTATTCCTTTTTTTTTTAAATTAAATTAAAAATTTTTTCATTGTTCCAATATTCATTGTTTATACACCACACCCAGTGCTCTATGCAATACCTGCCATCCATAATACCAAACACCAGGCTCACCCACCCCTCACCATCCTTCCCTCCAAAATTATCAGTTTATTTCTCAGAGGACACAGTCTCTCATTTTTTTGTCTCCGCTCTGATTCCCCCAACTCATTTCTTTCCAACTCCCAATGTCTTCTGCATTATTCCTTACCCTCCACAAGTAAGTGAAACCATATCATTGTTGACTCTGTCTGCTTGACCTATTTCACACAGCATAATCTCTTCTACTCCCGTCCATATTGATACAAAAGTTGGGTATTCATCCTTTCCGATGGATGCATAATACTCCATAGTATACATGGACCATATCTTCTTTATCCATTCATCCGTTGAAGGGCATCTTGGTTTATTCCACAATTTGGTGACTGTGGCCATTGTTGTTATGAACATTGGGGTACAGGTGGCCCATCTTTTCACTACATCTGTATCTTTGGGGTAAATACTCAATAGTGCCATTGTGGGGTCATAAGGTAGCTCTATTTTTAATTTCTTAAGGAATCTCCACACTGTTTACCTAAGTGGCTGCACCAACTTGCATTCCCACCAACAGTGTAAGAGGGTCCCCCTTTCTCCACATCCTCTCCAAAACTTGTTTTTTCCTGTCTTGGTAATTTTGGCCATTCTAATTGGTGTAAGGTGGTATCTCAATGTGGTTTTCATTTAAATCTCTCTGATGGCTAATGATGATGAACATTTTTTCATGTGTCTGTTAGCCATTTGTATATATTCTTTGAAGACGTGTCTGTTCATGTCTTCTAACCATTTTTTAAAGTGATTATCTGTTTTGTGTGTGTTGAGTTTGTGGAGTTCTATATAGATCTTGGATATCAGCCCTTTGTCTGTGCTGCCATTTGCAAATATCTTCTCCCATTCTGTGGGTTGCCTCTTTGATTTTTTGACTATTTGGTTTGCTCTGCAGAAGCTTTTGATCTTGATGAAGTCCCAAGAGTTCATTTTTATTTTTGTTTCCTTTGCCTTTGGAAACATATCTTGGAAGAAGTTGCTGTGGCCAATGTAGAAGAGGTTACTGCCTATGTTCTCCTCTAGGATTATGATGGATTCCTGCCTCATGTTTGAGGTCTTTTATCCATTTTGAGTTTATCTTTGTGTTTGGTGTAAGAGAACGGTCGAGTTTCATTCTTCTACACATAGGTGTTCAATTTTCCCAGCACCATTTATTGAAGAGACTGTCTTTTTTCCACTCTATATTTTTTCCTGTTTTGTTGAAGATTATTTGACCATAAAGTCAAAGCTCTTCTTTCTTTTTGTTGATACTCTGATTAGAGGATCTGTCTATTAATGAGAGTGACATGTAAGATCCCTTACAATTAATGTATTTATATCAATGTGACTCTTTATTTTGATTGACATTTGGCTTACATAGTTGGCAGCTCCCATAAATATTTACAGTTGTTAGATCTTTTTGGTAGATAAACCCTTTAAAGAATGATGTAGTGTCCTTCTGTGTCTCTGACTACATCTTTAGCTTAAAATCTAATTTATCTGATATGAAAATCGCTAACCCTGCTTTCTTTTGAGGCCCATTGGCATGAAAGATGGTTCTCCATCCTTTCAAAATCAGTCTTGATGTATCGTTAGGTTCCAATTATGCCTCTTATAGACAGCATATGGATGGGTCCTGTCATTTTATCCAGTATGCAACCCTGTGTCATTTAATGGGAGCATTTAGGTCACTCATGTTGAGGGTGATTCTTGAATGATAAGTTTTTATTGACATCATGTTGCCAGTGAAGTCCTTGTTTCTGTAGATTGTCTCTGTAAATTTCTGTTCTATGTCACTCTTGGGTTCTTTCTTCTTTTGTAGAACATCCCTTAATATTTCTTGTAGTGCCAGCTTGGCAGTCACATAATGTTTTAAACCCTGCTGGTGTTGGAAGCTCTTTATCTCTCCATCTATTCTGAATGTCAGCCTTGCTGGATAAAGTATTCCTGGCTTCATATTCTTCTCATTAATTCCCTAAATATGTCTGGCCAGCCGTCTCTGGCTTGCCAGGTCTGTGGACAGGTCTGACGTTATTCTGATGGATCTCCCTCTGTGCTTAAGAAATCTCTCCCCCCAGCTGCCCTTAAGACATTCTCTCTGAATTTATGGTTTGTGAATTTCACCATCATGTGCCTGGAGGTCTTTCTAGCATCATTGATCTTTGGGGGTATCCTCTTTGCCTCTAGGACATGAACACTTGTTCCATTCCCCAGATTAGGGGAGTTTTCATCCAGTATTTGTTCAACTATATCTCCTAGTATTCTCTCTTTCTCCAGCCTCTCAGGGATCCCAGTAATTCTGACATTGGAAGATTTCATGGCATAATTTATTTCCCTAATTCTGTTTTCCTGGATTCTAATCTGTTTGTTCCTGGCCTCCTCCTGGTCTTTCTTTTCTGTCGGTTTTTCTTCTAGATCGCTAATTGAATCTTTTTCTTGTTTATCTAGCTGTTAGAGTATTTAGATTCGATTGGATCTCATTGATAGCATTTTTAACTTCTGCCAGGTCGGCTCTCACTTCTGCCCTTAGATATTCTATGTTGCCACTAAAGGTCTCTTCCAACCTAGCCATTGCCTGGATAAAGGTTAACCTGAATTCCATTTCTGACATATTGTTCATGTCCATATCCAATAGTTCTGTGGCAGAGGGCACATTCTCTGAATTTTTCCTCTGTTAGGTATTCCTCTTCATATTCATTTTGGTGAGAGGCAGTTGAGGGGATGTATAGCTGAATATATTAGCCACGAACCAGGAACGGCTCAACTTGGAATGTTTTGGAGCAATAAGAAGTCACCACCAAAAAGAAAGAGAAAAGAAAAAAAAGAGACAAAAGGGGAAAAAAAGAAAAAACCCAAACAAAATGAGCCCCCAAAGTAGGATTTATAAGGTACATAAGCAAAAACGAAGAAACAAACAGACCAACGAAATTAAAAGGAAAAAAAAAAAAGAAAAAAAAACAACCAAAATAAACCCCAAGAATAAGATTCATGTAGTACAAAAACAAAAATGAATACACAGAAACACTGACAGAATAAGATTAGAAGGTGCTTATAAACCCTCGGTGTGGGTGAGGAAGGTTATTTCAGTTCTTCCTGGGTATATCTTGTTATATTTGTTAAAAGACTCAGCTTTCCAGAGTTAAAGGATGGTTAAAATTGATTTATGTATAGGGGTAGTATTGAATACAGAAAAAAGGATTACCTTGAAGCTTATATCTATCATCATTCTATATATAATCATTCTATTTATCCATATATTTAAAAAAGAAACAAAGGTATATGTATGAGCAAAGTCCAAGTTGAAAAGTTATTATGGAATATGTTGTATTAAACATCTATTTGTAATGGTAAGTTGTTAACAAAAATTAAAGAAGAATTGTGAGAATGAATTAAAAAAAAAAAAAGAAAAACATTGCATCTCTCAAATGTACAGGTTTTCAGGCAATACAGTGTGCTTAATATATTGTTTTCCCTTGACATTGGGGTTTTACAGTTTTATGGGGATCCTGTGGTTATCATCCTCCTGTTCTTTTGGCTTGTCTTCTGGGGGAGGGACCTGCTGCATTGTTTTTCAGTCAATCTTGCTTGTACTGAGTCGCCCTGCCCCCTATCAAGGGGCTGGGCTCTGTGGAAACCGGTTTTTCAGACTCTTATTCTCTGGGCTTTTTGTTCTTTGGTGGCTTTTTGCAGTTTTTCAGAGTGTTAGTGGGAAGTAAACTGTCTGCACCCAGACCTTGCTAAGAAAGAAGCCACAGTCTGTTCCTCTCTGGATGGTCAGGAACATACAGACTCCCCCTCTGCAAACTTCGCTGAACACTGCAACCTCCCACAGGTGGTGCTTACTCAGTGGTTGCCCAAGGCCCCCACTTGTCTCTGCATCCCCATGCCATTACATCTGCGAGGGATATTGGTTCAGGAGAGCCCAACCATGGTGGCTGCTGTTGCTGAGTTGCTGTCTTGAACATATGCTCAAGCAAGGTTTGCTCAGACCCGGGGCAGCAGAGGTCGCAGAAGGGTGCAGGTCCATGGACCTCCAGCAGGAACCTATGCCAAGGTGTATGCAGCCCCAGTTGTGGTGCAAGCAGTGGAAAGCTATAGGCTCAGGGACCACCAACTGGAGCCCCCACCAGGCTCTCTCAGGCATGAGTGGGTGCTGGCTGAGACTTCCCTGGGACAGTGGGCTTAGGTCCATGCCTGTAGCTGTCCAATTCCACCTATTGCCCCATAAGACATTTTATTCTTTGTGAGTGCTTTTAACCAGACTCCAAGTTAATGATGGTCCCCAATCCCAGAGCACTTTCATATTGGGGTATTACTTTCCAATGGGTCTCTTCTGGTAGCCCCTTCTCCCTTCTGTTTGCCCTCTGATATCAGTCTGAGTGCTCCCACTCCACTGTACCTCTCTACTGATGATCTTCTGCCCCTGTAGAGATCCAGAAGTGTACAATCTTACATTTCAGGCTGATTTCATGGGTGTTTAGAGTGTTATGGTAGATATTTAGCTCAATTCAGGGAACCGGTTGAAACAGGGTCTCCTACCTCTTTGCCATCTTGCCTCTTCTAGAATGCAACTTTCCACTAACATCTTGCTTCATGAAGATAGAAGTGTTTTCTTCTTCTTCTTCTTTAAAAAACATATTTATTATTTGACAGAGAGAGACATAGTGAGATAGGGAACACAAGCAGGGGGATTGGGAGAGGGAGAAGCAGGGTTTCTGCTGAGCAGAGAGCCTGATGTGGGGCTCGATCCCAGAACTCTGGGATCATGACCTCAGCTAAAGACAGACGCTTAACAACTGAGGCACCCTGGCACCCCAATAGAAGTGTTTTCACATTGGGGAGGGTATGTGCTATGATGAGTGCTGTGAAATGTGTAAACCTGGCGATTCACAGACCTGTACCCCTGGGGATAAAAATACATTATATGTTTATTAAAATGGGAAAAAAAAATAAAGAAGTGTTTTCAAATGTATGTGTGGAAGGATAAGGAAATTGCCATATAGTTAAATCTCAGAAACAGGTCTGTAAAGAATGAAACATTCAACTAGCATCTTCTTTCATGAAAAAGCATTTTCAAAGTATAAGTGGAAGCTTAAGGAAAGTGCCATCTACTTAACTCTGAGAAACAGGTCTGTGTACAATGCAACTTTCAACTAACTTCTTGTTTTATGAAGTTGGAAGGATTTTAAAATGTTTGTGTGGAAGCACATAGAAAGTGCCATATATTTAAAAACAGGTCTGTGGAGAATGCAACTTTTAAGCAATATATTTTTTTAGGAAGATAGATTTTTAAGTGTATGCATCCAGTTATAAGGAAAGAGCCATATATTTAACTCTGAAGAAAAAAAAAAAAAACTCCGGAGAATGCAACTTTTAAAGTGTTTTTAAAAGTGAAAAACAACCTAAGGGTTTTGAAGGGGGAGGGGGTCGGAGGTTGGGGGAAGCAGGTGGTGGGTATTAGGGAGGGCATGGATTGCATGGAGCACTGGGTGTGGTGCAAAAACAATGAATACTGTTTCGCTGAAAACAAATAAAAAATTTTTAAAAAGTGTACACTGTGTGTCATATCATGGAACAATACATCAAAAACTAATGATGTACTACTTTATGGTGACTAACATAACATAATAAAATAAAACTAAAACTATGAGATTTTAGAAAGCTAAAAAAAAGTATGTGTGGAAGCATACAGAAAGTATAACGACATTAAACTAAAACTTTTTTAAAATGGAGATAGAAGCAGTTTCAAGTGTATTTTGGGAAGCATAAGGAAAGTACTAGATACCTAACTCAGTGTATCAAATCTGTGTAGACACCATCTATCAACCAACATCTTGTTTCATGGAGATGGGGGTGTTTTCACTTGTATCTGTGGAAGCACAATTGAAGTAGCATTTATTTAACTCAGTGAAACAGGATGGTGTAGAAACCATCTTTTAAGTCATATCTTCATTCACAGAGGTAGAAACTCTTTCAAATATATTTGTGGAAGCATGAGGAAAGTGCTATATGCATAATACCTAGAGATAAGTCTGTGTAGAAAGCATCTTGCCAATAACTTCTTTCATGAAAATGGAAGAATTTTCAAATGTATGTGTGGAAGCATAAGGACAGTGTCATATACCTAACAAAGTGAAATATGTCTGTGTAGAAAACATCCATCAACCAACATCTTGTTTCAATGATATAAGGGTGGATTCAAATGTATGTGTGGAAGCACAAGAAAAGTGCCAAATATTTAACTCAGTGAAACAAGACTATGCTGAAACATCTTCAGAGAAAAATATTTTGCGATAATAGAAATTAGTTCAAATGTATTTCTGGAAACACAAGGAAAGCATCATAAGATGCTCATCTCAGAAAAGCAAGTCTGTATAAAAAACATAACATAATAAAAATCTAAAAAAAAGAAAGCAACTTTCACTTAACTTCTTTCATGTATATAAAAGTGTTTTCAAATGTGTGTGTGGGAGCATAAGGAAAGTGCCACATACTTACCCTTACAAAAGAACATTGTATAGAAAGCATCAGTCAACTAATATCCTGTTTCCTGAAGATAGAAGTGTTTTCAAATGTATAGATGGAAGATTAAGGAAAGTGCCATATACTAATCTCCGATAAAGAAGAGAGTATACAAAACACCATTCCATTGCATTTTTTTTTTTTGATTGAGATAGAGGCATTTTCAAATTTATGTGAGGAAGCATAAGGAAAGTGTCATACACTTAAGTCAGTGAAACAAGTCCGTGCAGGAGCCATCCAACAACGAACAAGTTGTGTCATGGAGACAGGGGTGTTTTCACATGTTCGTGTGGAACCATAAGTAAGGAGCCATACACTTAACTCCAAGAAAGATCACCATATACATAACAACATACAACTAATATCCTTTTTGATGGACATAGACTTGTGTACAAAAGTATTTGTGTTAGAATAATGAAAGTGCCGCATACTTAACACACCGAAACAAAACTAGGGAGAAAGGATCTTGCACTAACATCTTTCATGATGACAGAATTGTTTTCAAAAGATTGTAAAGAAGCATTAGGAAAGTGTCATATATATGGAGAAAGAAGCCTGTGTGGACAGCATGTTACACTTCTCCATTCATGCAGATAGAAGAATTTTCAAATATGTATGTGGATTCATTTTAAAAAGTGTCATATACTTAATTCAGATACACAAGTCTGTGGAGAAAACATTTTCATCTAACTCCTTGGTTAATTAATGCATAACCATTTTTAAAAGTATGTGTGGAAGCATATAGAAAGTGACAAATACTTAACTTAGTGAAGCAAGTTTCTGTAGAAACCATACATCCACCAATATCTTGATTCATGGTGACTGGGGCATATTCAAATTTATGTGTTGAAGTACAAGGAAAATGCCATATACTTATCTCCAGGATAGAATACTTCAGAGAAAACATCATTTAACTAGTATCTTCATTCAGAAAGATAGAAGTGTTTTCAAATGTATGTGTGGAAGACTAGGGAGAGTGCCATATACTTAACTACAAAAAGAACACGGCCTAGAAGACAACATTAAACTAATATTACTTTTATGGAGATAGAAGGATAGAATCACTTTCAAATATATGTCTGAAAGCATTAGGAAAAGTGCCATATAATTAATGAAGTGAAACAAATCTGTGTAGAACGCATCCACCAACGAAGAAGTGTGTCACGGAGACAGTGGTGTATTCACATGTTTGTGTGGAACCATAAGTAAAGTGTCATATACTTAACTCAAAGACCACCATATACATATCAACATTCAACCAACACCTTTTTTGATAGACATAGATGTGGGTACAAATGTATTTGTGTAAGTAAGGAAAATGCCACTTATATATAACTTACTGAGATGAAATTGGGGAGAAAGCATCTTGCAACCAACATCTTTTTCCATGAAGATGCAAGTGTTTTCAAATGATTGAGAAGAAGAATTAAGAAAGTGTCGTGCACGTAATCCATCAAAATCCTAGAGGAGAACATAGGCAGTAACCTCTTTGACATCGGCCACAGCAACTTCTTTCAAGACATGTCTCCAAAGGCAAAGGAAACAAAAGCAAAAATGAACTTTTGGGACTTCATCAAGATCAAAAGCTTCTGCATAGCAAAGGAAACAGTCGACAAAATGAAGAGGCAGCCCATGGAATGAGAGAAGATATTCACAAATAACGTTACAGACAAAGGGCTGATAGCAAAGATCTATAAATAACTCCTCAAACCCAACACACACAAAACAGATAATCACATCAAAAAATGGTTAGAAGACTTGAACAGATACTTCTCCAAAGAAGAGATACAAATGGCTAACAGACACATGAATAAAATGTTCATCATCACTAGCCATGAGGGAGATTCAAATCAAAACCACGTTGAGATACCACCTTACACCAGTTAGAATGGCTGAAATTAACAAGACAGGAAACAATAAGTGTTGGAGAGAATGTGGTGGGAATGCAAGTTGGTGCAACCACTTGGAAAACAGTGTGGAGATTCCTTAAGAAAGTAAAAGTAGAGCTTCCCTATGGCCCTGCAATTGCACTATTCAGTATTTACCCCCAAAGATACAGATGTAGTGAAAAGAAGGGCCATCTGTACCCCAACGTTCATAGAAGCAATGGCCACAGTCGCCAAACTGCTGGAAAGAACCAAGTGGACGAATGGATAAAGAAGATAAAGAAGATATGGTGTATAATACTATGGAGTATTGTGCCTCCATCAGAAAGGATGACTATCCAACTTTTGTATCAACATGGATGGGACTGGAAGAAATTATGCTGAGTGAAATAAGTCAAGCAGAGAGAGTCAATTATCATATGGTTTCACTTATTTGTGGAGCATAACAAATAACATGGATGACATAGGGAGATGGAGAGAAGGGAGTTGAGGTAAATTGGAAGGGGAGATGACCCATGAGGGACTGTGGACTCTGAGAAACAAAATGAGGGTTTTGGAGGGGAGGGGCCTGGGAGGTTGGCTGAGCCTTGTGGTGGGTATTATGGAGGGCATGTATTGAATAGAGTGCTGGGTGTGGTGCATAAACAATGAATTCTGGAACACTGAAAAGAAATTTTTTAAAAAAGATCATAAAAAAATAAAAAAGAAAGTGTCATGTACTTAGAGAAACAAGTCTGTGTGGAAAGCATCTGTCACCTACTTCTCCTTTCATGCAGATAGAATTTTCAAATATGTATATATATATATATATATATATATATATATATATATATATA
>JAHRIG010008982.1:161603-178110 GCA_020311275.1 Eira barbara | reverse complement strand
AACATAGAGAAAGTGCCAAATACTTAAATTATTGAAACATGTTTGTGTAGAAACCATCCATCCACCAATATCTTGTTTCATGGTGATAGCAGCATATTGAAACAGGTGTTGACGCACAGGAAAGTGCCATATATTTATCACCAGGATAGAACACTGCAGAGAAATCATCATTCAACTAGTATCTTCATTCCAAGAGATAAGCTTTTTCAAGTGTATGTGTGGAAGCATAAGAGCAATGCCATATAGGTAATTCAGAGAAACAGGTATTTAAGGAAAGCACATTTCAACTAACTTGTTCTCTCACTAAGATAGAAGAGTTTTCAAATGTATGCATGGAAGCTTAAGTAATGTGCCATACAATTAACTTAGAAAAACTAGTCTGTGTAGAAAATATCTTTCAACTCACTTTTTTCATGAAGATTGAAGCATTTTCAAAAGCATTTGTAGAAGCATGAGAGTGCCATATACTTAACTCCAAGAAATAACACTATATAGATAAGATTAAATTAATTTCTTCTTAAAATGTAGATAGAAGCTTTTTCAAGTGTACATGTGGAAGCATAAGGAAAGTGCCAGGTACTTAATGCTGTGTAAAACCATCTGTCAACCAGCACCTTGTTTCATGGAGATGGAGATGAATTAACATGTTTGTGTGAAAGCACAAGGAAAGTGCCATAGATTTAACTCAGTGAAACAAGACTGTAGAAACCATCTTTCAACTAACATCTTCTTTCAGGGAGATAGGAGCTCTTTCAAATGTATGTCTGGAAGCACAAGGAAATTCCCATAAACTTAATACAGAAAAACAAGTCTGTGTAGAAAGCATCTTGCAAATAAATTCTTTCATGTGGAAGCATTTTCAAATGTATGTGTGTAGGCATAAAGAAAGTACCATACACTTCCATTCAAACAGAAAGCGTCATTCAACTAATACCTTTCATGATGACAGAAGTGTGTTCAAATGTTTGCGTGGATGTATAAGGAAAGTGCCACATACTTAATTCAGTGCAACAAGACTGTGTAGAAAACGTCTTTCAGCTAACCTCTTCTTTCATGAAGATAGAAGCGCTTCAAATGTATATATGCAGGCATAGAGAAAGTGACAAATACTTAAGTCAGTGAAACACATTTGTGTAGAAACCATCCATCCACCAATACCCTGATTCATGATGATAGGGGCGTAGTCAAATGTATGTCTCGAAGCATAAGGGAAGTGCCATATATTTTTATCTCCGGGAAAGAACACTGCATAGAAAACATCATCCAACTTTTATCTTCATTCAGTAAGATAGAATTGTGAGATTTAAAGGCAACTGGTTTGAACTTGGCCAAAATCCCCTGAGGGGTCTGGCCTAATCTCACAATATCCATGGCCAAATTTCAAGAAAGCTGGGAGGAAATCTCATGGGATCTTTTTGGAGGTGGGAGACCCTAGCCTTGACTCCTATGCAGCTTCATAGCTAGAGCTGGGCCATGCCTGCTTTACAGACTCTGGGAATATTTGGCATTCAAAAACACCACAGATTCCGTTCTTATGTGGGGGTAAAAATGGAGCTAGAAATAGCTAAAATAGAGATGAATGGAAATTCATCTGAAATAGAGATGAATGGATGAATGGAAATGCAGGTCCTCTGCTGGCATTCTCACTGGACCAGTCAGTGAGATATGGAAGCACATCTCATATTATCTCAGTCCAAATCGTGAGAGAACTTATCCAACATTCATATCATTTCAGGCTGCTAAGTGAGATCCAAGATCAAATCTCACATGATTTCAGTTCACTCCTTGGGAGATGTCATCAAAATCTCACAAGATCTCTGGCCCTGTCAGCAAGATACAGGGGTGCCCCTTTGAGACTCAGTCTAAACCTTGGGAGAACTCATCCACGTCTGCTGAGATCTTGGGGACAATATGGGAAATCGGGGAGCACATCTCAAATGATCTCAGTCCAAATCTCCAGAGAACGCATCCAAAACTTGTGAGATCTCAAGTCCAGTCTGCAAGATCCAGGGTCACATCTCATGTGATCAGGCCAAATCTCAGAAGAACTCATTCAAGTCTTTTTAAAAAGATTTTATTTATTTATTTATTTGACAGACAGAGATCACAAGTAGGCAGAGAGGCAGGCACAGAGAGAGGAGGAAGCAGGCTCCCTTCTGGGGAGAGAGCCCGATGTGGGGCTTGATCCCAGGACCCTGAGATTATGACCTGAGCTGAAGGCAGAGGCTTTAACCCACTGAGCCACCCAGGCGCCCCTGCTCATTCAAATCTGATGAAGCTTTGGGCCCAGTCAGCGAGATTTAGGGGCAAATCTTGTGTGATCTTAGTCCAAATATCAGGAGAACTCATTGAAATCTCGTGAGATCTCAGTCCCTGTAAGCGAGTTCCTGTGGTAAATATTGTGTGATCCAAGTTCAAATAGTGGAAGAACTCATAAAAAAATCTCGTGAGATTTCTAGCCCACTCAGCAAGATCCAGGGAGCAAATCTCGAGTGATTTAAGTCCAAATATCTCACTTAGAAGTGATCTCACTTAGAAGAACTCTCCAAGTCTTGTGAGATCAGGAGCCCACTCAGGTACATATCTCCTGTGATTGCTATCCAAATCTTGAAGAACTCATCCAAATTTCATGAGATTTCTGGGCCAGTCAGTGAGATGCAGGGGCAAATCTCTGGTGATCTCAGTCTAAATCCCAGTAGAACTCTCCAAGTCTTATGAGATCTCAGGCCCACTTGGTGATACCCAAGATCCAATCTCACGTGATTTCAGTCCAAATCTTGGAAGAACTCATCCAAATCCTCATGAGATCTTGGGATGAGTCAGCGAGATCCAGGGGAAAATCTCAGGGGATCACAGTCCAAAACTTGCAAGAACTCAGCAAAATCTTTTGAGATGTCGGGCTCAGTCAGTGAGATCCAGGGGCAAATTCAAGTGAAGTTATTCATGTGGTCTCAGTCCAAATCTCAGGAGGGCCTTTCCAAATCTCGTGCAATCTCAGGACCAGACATCGAGATCCAGGGGCAAATCTCATGTGAACTCAGTCCATGTCTAAGTAGATCTCTCCATATCTTTTCAGGTCTCAGGCCAGTCAGTGAGATCCAGAGGCAAATCTTGTGTGATCACAGTCCAAATCTTGCTAGCACTCTCCAAATCTTGTGAGATCTCAGACCCAGTCAGCAATATCTAGGGGCACATTTCCCATGATCTAAGTCCAAATCTCACAAGAATTCACCAAAATTGCTGGGGATCTTGGGCCCAGTCAGTGAGATCCAAGGGCAAATCTTGTGTGATTTCAGTCCAAATCTTGCTAGAACTCTTCAAATCTTGTGAGAACTTATGACTTGTCAGTGAGATGAACTGGCAAATCTTACATGATCTAGGTCCAAATATCAAGAGAACTCCTCCAAATATCGTGATATTTCCAGCTCAGTCAGCAAGATGTAGGGCACATCTTACCTGATTTCAGTCTAAATCTCAGGAGAATTCATCCAAATCCTGTGAGATCCTAGGCCCAGTCAGTGAGATCCAGGGGCAATTATCACATGTTCTCAGTCTAAATCTTGGGAGGACTCATCCAAATCTCATGAAATCTTGAGCCAGTTCAGTGAGATTCATGGGAAATCTCACATGATCTCAGTCCAAAACTCAGAAGAACCCATTCAAACCTCCTGGGATCTCAGGTCCATTCTGTGAGAAACAGAATCAAACTTCCTATGATCTCAGTCCAAATATTGGGAGAATTCATCTGAATCTCATGAGATCTCCAAGGGGCACATCTCACCTGATCTCAATCCACATCCTAAGAAAACTCACTCAAATACTCTGGGATTTCAGGAACAGTCTGCGAGACACAAGGTTGAACCTGTTGTGATCTCAGTCCATATCTCAAGAGATTGCATCCAAATCTCAGGAGATCTGGGGCATAGCCATCATGATCTCGGGCCAAAACCTGTTGGATCAGTGGGCAAACTTCTGGGCCCTTCAGAGTATCTGGCACTCCCTAGCAGGGCCTGCTTTGCAATCCTTATGTCAGTAGGGAACTCACATACCAGGGATGGGCAGAGCTTTCAATATTTCTGGTTCCATAATTGCTCCCACAGAAAACCTGCAGGAAGACACAAGGTGTCTCACACCTAAGAATCTAGTGTTAGAGCATCCAGAGTGAAGAGCACATAAGATGGTAGAATTAAATTCAGGATTAATGGGCCCTGTGGACCTTATTGACACTCAACCAGAGGTGATAGAAACAAGGGAGCATGAGGAGAAAGAAGAAGCAATGTTCCCCCGAGCTGGAAAAGTGAGCACATAGACAGCTCCCTGGGGGCTTTCTCAGGCTCTCAACACATTTTTTTTTAATTTTTTATTTCTTTTCAGCATAACAGTATTCATTGTTTTTGTACCACACCCAGTGCTCCATGCAATACGTGCCCTCCCTAATACCCATCACCTGGTTCCCCCAACCTCCCACCCCCCACCCCTTCAAAACCCTCAGGCTGTTTTTCAGAGTCCATAGCCTCTCATGGTTCACCTCCCCTTCCAATTTCCCTCAACTCCCTTCTCCACTCCATCTACCCTTGTCCTCCATATTGTTTGTTATGCTCCACAAATAAGTGAAACCATATGATACTTGACTCTCCCTGCTTGACTTATTTCACTCAGCATAATCTCTTCCAGTCCCGTCCATGTTGCTACAAAAGTTGGGTATTCATCCTTTCTGATGGAGGCATAATACTCTATAGTGTATATGGACCACATCTTCAACACATTAAAGCTGTCTGTATTTGCCTCACAACACCCCAGGGGGAAAAAAAAAAAGTTACTTCATCCTCAGCCAGAAGTCATGTTATCTTGGAGAATATCTTGTGAGATCTGTTGAAATCTTGGGAGGAGGGAAGAGCAAGATGGCAAAGAAGTAGGAGACCCTGTTTCAACTGGTCCCATAAAGTGAGTTAAATACCAGAACACTCTGAGCACCCACAATTTCAGCCTGCGATGTAAGATTACACACTTTTGAATCTCTACAGGAGCAGAAGACATCATTGGAGAGTTAAAGTGGAGTGGGAATATTTGAACTTATATCAAAGGATAAACAGAAGGGGGAGGGAGCCACCAGAAGTGACCCATTGGAAAGTAATATCCCAATACGAAAGTGCCCTGGGATTGGGAACCAGCATTAACTTGGAGTCTGGTTAAAAGCACTCAAAAAGAGTGGAAGATCTTAAGGCGCAACTGGTGGAATTAGGCAGTCATGGGCAAGGGCCTAAGTCCACGCTCCCAGGATGGTCACCACCAGCAACCACCTGTGCCAAAGAGAGTCCAGCAGGACCTCCAGTCTGTGGTCCCTGAGCCACAGACTTCTGCAGACCACAGTCTTCTGCGACTGGCCAAGGGGTCTGAGCCTGCAGCATTCTGTGAACTGTGTGACCCCGGAGTCTGAGTGACCCAGCATGGGTCTGGACTTCAGACAGCAGTCCTGGCAAAGGCATCCACTGGAAGCAGGATCGCCAGACCAATATAGCTCATGGTTTTAGTGGCACAGGGGTGCAAAGACGAGTGGGGGCCTTGGGTGACCACTGAGATGGTGGCTGGGTGTGCACACCACCTGTGGGAGGCTGCAGTGTTCAGTGGAGTTTGCAGAGAGGTAGTCTCTGTATTCTGGACCAAATAGAGGGAAACAGTCTGAGGCTTCTCTCTGAGGCAGAGGTCTGGGTGCAGACAGATTCTTTCTTTGCTCTGACCCTCTGAAAAGTCGCAAAAAGCTGTCAAAGAACAAAAACCTCCAGAGAACAAAAGCCTGAAAAACCGGTTTCCACAGAGTGCAGCACCTTGATAGCTGGCAGGGCAACTAAACCCAAGAAAGATTGACAGGAAAACAATGCAACAGTCTCATCCCCCAGAATACAAGCCAAAAGAGCAAGAGGACAACCGCCAAAGGGTCCCCATAAAAATGTAAAACCCCAGCATCAGGGGAAAAGAATATATTAAGCTCCCAATATTGCCCAGAAACCTCTATATTTCATAGATAAAACTTTTCTCTATTTTTTAAATTCCTTATCATGATTCTTTTAATTCTTTGAACCTATTTAACATTACAACTAGAGGTTTTCTTTTTTTTAAAAGATTTTATTTATTTATCTGACAGAGAGAGATCACAAGTAGGCAGAGAGGCAGGCAGAGAGAGAGGGGAGGAACAGGCTCCCTGCTGAGCAGAGAGCCCAATGCGGGACTCGATCTCAGGACCCTGAGATCATGACCTGAGCTGAAGGCAGAGGCTTAACCCACTGAGCCAGGCGCCCCCAAGTAGAGGTTTAATAAAACATATTCCATAATAATTTTAACTTGCACTTTTTTCATACATATATCTGTATTTCTTTTTCTTTTCTTTTTAAAAATATACATATAGATGTAAGCCTCAAGGTAATCCTTTTATTCCTATTCAATACTACCCCTATATATAAACCAGTTTTAATTTCCTGTATCTCTGGAAAGTTGAGTCCTTTAACAAAGTTAACAAGATACACCCAGGAATAACTGAAATAACCTTCCTCGACCACATCAAGGGTTTATAACCACCCCATCATATTCTCCTGTCAGTGTTTCTATTTGTTTTCGTTCTGGTATTATATAAATCTTATTCTTGGAGTTCATTTTGGCTGGGTTCTTCTTTTTTTTTGTGGTCCTTTTTTTTTTTTTTTAATTGAGCATGCATTTTTGTATTAACCTTTGGTCAGATAGACTATGTTTGTGAAAATTAGCCCCATTCGTTATTTGTAAGAATTACATATTTCTCCACAGTATGAATATTTTTCTACCTTATATATTTTTTTACATTGCAATTATTTTCTTTTTTTAAAATTTTTTTATTTCTTTACAGCGTAACAGTATTCATTGTTTTTTCACCACACCCAGTGCTCCATGCAATCTGTGCCCTCCCTAATACCCACAACCTGGTTCCCCCAACCTCCCACCCCCCGCCCCTTCAAAACCCTCAGGTTGTTTTTCAGAGTCCATAGTCTCTCATGGTTCACCTCCCCTTACAAATTCCCTCAACTTCCTTCTCCTCTCCATCTACCCTTGTCCTCCATATTATTTGTTATGTTCCACAAATAAGTGAAACCATATGACTTGACTCTCTCTGCTTGACTTATTTCACTCAGTATAATCTCTTCCAGTCCCGTCCATGTTGCTACAAAAGTTGGGTATTCGTCCTTTCTGATGGAGGCATAATACTCCATAGTGTATATGGACCACATCTTCCTTATCCATTCATCTGTTGAAGGGCATCTTGGTTCTTTCCACAGTTTGGTGACCATGACCATTGCTGCTATAAACATTGGGGTACAGATGGCCCTTCTTTTCACTACATCTGTATCTTTGGGGTAAATACCCAGTAGTGCAATGGCAGGGTCATAGGAAAGCTCTATTTTTAATTCCTTGAGGAATCTTCACACTGTTCTCCAAGTGGCTGCGCCAACTTGCATTCCCACCAACAGTGTAAGAGGGTTCCCCTTTCTCCACATCCTCTCCAACACACGTTGTTTCCTGTCTTGCTAATTTTGGCCATTCTAACTGGTGTAAGGTGGTATCTCAATGTGGTGTTAATTTGAATCTCCCTGATGGCTAGTGATGATGAACATTTTTTCATGTGTCTGATAGCCATTTGTATGTCTTCATTGGAGAAGTGTCTGTTCATATCTTCTGCCCATTCTTTAATATGATTGTCTGTTTTGTGTGTGTTGAGTTTGAGGAGTTCTTTATAGATCCTTGATATCAACCTTTTGTCTGTACTGCCATTTGCAAATATCTTCTCCTATTCGGTGGGTTGCCTCTTTGTTTTGTTGACTGTTTCCTTTGCTGGGCAGAAGCTTTTGATCTTGATGAAGTCCCAAGAGTTCATTTTCACTTTTGTTTCCATCGCCTTTGGAGACACATCTTGAAAGAAGTTGCTGTGGCTGATATCGAAGAGGTAACTGCCTATGTTCTCCTCGAGGGTTCTGATGGATTCCTGTCTCACGTTGAAGTCTTTTACCCAGTTCGAGTTTATCTTTGTGTACGGTGTAAGAGAATGGTCAAGTTTCATTCTTCTACATATAGCTGTCCAGTTTTCCCAGCACCATTTATTGAAGAGACTGTCTTTTTTCCACTGCATATTTTTTCCTGTTTTGTCAAAGATTATTTGATCATAGAGTTGAGGGTCCATATCTGGGCTCTCTACTCTGTTTCACTGGTCTATGTGTCTGTTTTTATGCTAGTACCATGCTGTCTTGGTGATCACAGCTTTGCAGTAAAGCTTGAAATCAGGTAACGTGATGCCGCCAGTTTTATTTTTGTTTTTCAGCATTTCCTTAGCGATTCCTTAGCGATTTCTCTGATCCCACACAAATTTTAGGATTATTTGTTCCAGCTCTTTGAAAAATGCTGGTGGAATTTTGATCAGAATGGCATTAAAAGTATAGATTGCTCTAGGCAGTATAGACATTTTAACAATATTTATTCTTCTGATCCAACAGCATGGAATGGTTTTCCATCTTTTTGTGTCTTCTTCAATTTCTTTTATGAGTGTTCTGTAGTTCTTTGAGTACAGATCCTTAACCTCTTTGGTTAGGTTTATTCCTAGGTATCTTATGGTTCTTGGTGCTATAGTAAATGAAATCGATTCTCTAATTTGCATTTCTGTATTTTCATTGTTAGTATATAAGAAAGCCACTGATTTCTGTACATTGACTTTGTACCCTGCCACGTTACTGAGTTGCTGTATGAGTTCTAGAAGTTTGGGGGTGGAGTCTTTCGCGTTTTCCATATAAAGATTCATGTCATCTGCGAAGACAGAGAGTTTGACTTCTTCATTGCCAATTTGGATACCTTTTGTTTCTCTTTGTTGTCTGATTGCTGTTGCTAGGACTTCTAATACTATGTTGAACAAGAGTGGTGAGAGTGGGCATCCTTGTCGTGTTCCTGATCTCAACGGGAAGGCTGCAAGCTTTTTCCCATTGAGGATGATATTTGCTGTGGGTCTTTCATAGATAGATTTGATGAAGTTCAGGAATGTTCCCTCTATCCCTATACTTTGAAGCGTTTTAATCAGGAACGGATGCTGGATTTTGTCAAATGCTTTTTCTGCATCAATTGAGAGGACCATGTGGTTCTTCTCTCTTCTCTTATTGATTTGTTCTATCACATTGACTGATTTGCGAATGTTGAACCATCCTTGTAACCCAGGGATGAATCTTGTTTTTGGGGAGGCTTTTGATCACTGCTTCAATCTCGTTACTAGATATCTGTCTATTCAGGTTGTCAATTTCTTCCTGGTTCAATTTTGGGAGTTTATAGTTTTCCAGGAATGCATCCATTTCATCTAGGTTGCTTAGCTTATTGGCATATAACTGTTGATAATAACTTCTGATGATTGTTTCTACTTCCTTGGTGTTAGTTGTGATCTCTCCCTTTTCATTCATAATTTTATTAATTTGGGCTTTCTCTCTTTTCTTTTGGATTAGTGTGGCCAATGGTTTATCGATCTTATTGATTCTTTCAAAAAACCACCTTCTAGTTTCATTGATACGTTCTACTGTATCTCTGGTTTCTACATCATTGATCTCTGTTCTAACCTTGATTATTTCCCTTCTTACGTGTGGAGTGGTTTGATTTGTTGTAGATTCTCCAGTTCTTTAAGGTGTAGAGACAGCTGGTGTATTCTGGATTTTTCAATTTTTTTGAGGGAGGCTTGCATGGCTATGTATTTCCCCCTTAGGAGCGCCTTTGCTGTATCCCATAGGTTTTGGACTGAAGTGTCTTCATTCTCATTGGTTTCCATGAATTGTTTAAGTTCTTCTTTGATCTCCTGGTTGATCCAAGCATTCTTAAGCAAGGTGGTCTTTAGCTTCCAGGTGTTTGAGTTCCTTCTGAACTTTTCCTTGTGATTGAGTTCCAGTTTCAAAGCATTGTGATCTGAGAATATGCAGGGAATAATCTCAGTCTTTTGGTATCAGCTGAGCCCTGATTTGTGACCCAGTATGTGGTCTAATCTGGAAAAGGTTTCATGTGCACTTGAGAAGAATGAGTATTCTGTTGTTTTAGGGTAGAATGTTCTGTATATATCTATGAGGTCCATCTGGTCCAATGTGTCATTCAATGCTCTTCTTTCTTTATTGATTTTCTGCTTCGATGATCTGTCTATTTCTGAGAGAGGCGTGTTAAGATCTCCTACTATTCATGTATTCATATCAATATGACTCTTTATCTTGATTCATAGTTTTCTTATGTAATTGGCTGTTCCCATCTTGGGGGCATAGATATTTACAATTGTTAGATCATCTTGGTGGATAGTCCCTTTAAGAATGATGTAGTGTCCTTCTGTATCTCTGACTACCATCTTTAGTTGAAAATCTAATTTATCTGATATGAGAATTCCTACCCTGGCCTTCTTTTGAGGCCCATTGGCATGAAAGATGCTTCTCCATCCCTTCACTTTCAGGCTGGGTGTATCTTTAGGTTCAAAATGGGTCTCTTGTAGACAACATATGGATGGGTCCTGTCGTTTTATCCAATCTGCAACCCTGTGTCTTTTTTTTTTAACAATTTCATTTATTTGACAGACAGATAGCACAAGTAGTCAGAGAGGCAGTCAGAGAGAGGGGAGGAAGCAGGCTCCCTGCTGAGCAGGAAGCCCAATGCGGGGCTCGATCCCAGGACCCCGGGATCATTACCTAAGCCGAAGGCAGAGGCTTTAACCCACTGAGCCATCCAGGCGCCCCAACCCTGTGTCGTTTTATGGTTGCATTTAGGCCATTCACATTGAGAGTGATTATTGAGAGATACGTTTTTATTGACATCGTGTTACCTTTGAAGTCTTTCTTTCTGTCGATTGTCTCTATATTTCTGTTCAATGCTATTCTTAGGATTTTTCCTCTTTTATAGAACCCCCCTTAATATATCCTGCACTGTTGGCTTGGTGGTTGCATAGTCTTTTAAGCCTTGCCGGTCTTGGAAACTCTTTATCTCTCCATCCATTTTGAATGTCAGTCTTGCTGGATAAAGTATTCTTGGCTGCATGTTCTTCTCATTCAGTGCCCTGAATATATCTTGCCAGCCCTTTCTGGCTTGCCAGGTCTCTGTGGACAGGTCTGATGTTATTCTGATGGGCTTTCCTCGGTACGTAAGGAGCTTCTTTGTCCTAGTGGCCTTCAAGAGATTGTATCTACAATTATGATTTCTCAATTTTACTATCAGGTGCCTGGATGCTTTTTTTGGAATCTATAATCCTGGGGGGAGACCTTTCTGCCTCTAGTACATGAACGCTGGTTCCATTCACGAGATTTGGAAAATTTTCATGAAGAACTTGTTCCACTATATCTTCTAGACTTCTTTCTTTCTCCTCACCTTCAGGGATTCCAATAATTCTGACGTTGGAATGTTTCATGGCATCATTTATTTCCCTGATTCTGTTTTCATGGCTTCTAAGCTGTTTGTTCCAGACTTCCTCATGATCCTTTCTCTCTAACTGTTTGTCCTCCAGATCACTCATTTTATCTTCTGTCTCCGTTACCCTAGCTTTTAGAGAAGTTAGATTAGATTAGAACTCATTGAGAGCATTGTGAACCTCATCCCTGGTGGCCTTCAGCTCTGTCCTAACATTGTGAACATCATCCCTGGTGGCTTTCAATTCTGCCTTAATCAATTCCGTTTGGTCATCTATGGCTTTCTCCAACCTAGCTATTGCCTGGATAATTGTTAGCCTGAATTCTCTTTCTGACATATTGTCATAGCCTTTAGCTCTGTTGCAGAAGACCCATCCTCTGCATTTTTCTTCTGTTGGGGATTGCTCCTCCTAGTCATTTTGGTGAGAGATGACTAACGGATGTAGCTGGATGTATCGACCGTGGTGCGGTCAAGGTGCACCCTGGAACGCTTCTGAGCACTCACGATTCCCCACCCAAATGAGAGAAAAAAGAAAAGAAAAAGCAAAAAGAGAGAAAGAGAGAGAGACAGGAAAAAAAGGGAAGATAAAAGAGAAGGTTCAGCCCAAATGGGCCCCAAGGTAAGATTTATGAAGTATACAAACAAAAACAGAAGAACAAAAAGACTGATAAAAGTATGTGACAGGAGAATATATATATATATATATATATATATATATATATATATATATATATGCAAAAAAAGTAAGAACCTCGTCAAAAAGATCCCCAAGTATACGATTTATATACTATCAGGACAAAAACAAATACACAGAAACACTGGCAGAAGAAAAAGATGGGAGCATGGTTATAGATTCTCAGTGTGGGCGAGGAAGTTTATTTTGATTTTTCCTGGATGTATCTTGATATCTTTGTTAAAAGACTCAACTTTCCTAAGATAAAGGGGGATTAAAAATTGGTTTACATATAGGGGTAGCATTGATTGGAGAAAGGGGGTTACCTTGAAGTTTAACTCTGTTTGAATATTAGAAAATAAAAATAAAAAAGGAATAAACTGGACTAAAGTAAACTAAAATTTAAAAAAAAAATTAAAAAAATAGAAAAGCAAAACAGAAACACAGGTGTATGTATCAAAAAGTTCAGGTTAGAAGTTTATTATGGAATTTGATGTACTGGACATCTTACTGTGATGGTAAATAGGTTAAAAAATTATCTATATAAAAAAAGAAAAAAAATGAACCAGAATAGTGGGAATGAGTTAAAAATAAAAGTTGTATCTATGGGGTAGTGGTGGTTGTTCTCTTGTAGTCTTTTTTTTTTTTTTTTTTTTCTTTCCTGGTTGGTTTTCTGGGGGAGGGGCTGCCACGTGGGTTTTCAGTCAATGATGTTCCCTGAGTTAAGTCCTCCCACCCCCCTCAAGGGAATGGGCTCTGAGGAAACCGGTTTTTCCAGGCTTTTGTTCTCTGGAGGTTTTTATGTTTGTTCACTTCTTTTCTCTCGCCTTGATGGCTTTTGATGGTTTTTGGAGGTTTAGGGGAAATCAAACTGCACCACGACCTCCCTTGGAGAGAGAAGCCTCAGTCTCCTCCCCTGTGGGTGCTGCAGAGCCCATGTAAATTCACCCTTGGCTGCTGGCAGAGCAGGTTACTAGTTGCGGTCTCTGGGGACACAGGATTTCCTGCTTGTCCGCAAAATCACGGCAGCGGTGGCTGTCTGGGTAGCTCCAGACCGCCAGAGAGGTTCCAAACAGCGATCGCACACTGAGATTTTCCCACTGGCCAGGGCTGGGAGTGCCTGGTCTTTCCGGGTCTAAGAGAACCGGGCTTGCGTGCACCTCTCCCAGGGAAGTGTGTGGGGCGCCCGTGTCTCAGGCTCTAGTGCGGCGCGGGTCCCAGAGCACCAGGCTGGGCCTTTGTGCACCTCTCTCAGGGGAGGGTGTGGGGTGTGCGCATGTCAGGCTGATAGCAAGGTGCAAGTTCTGCTGTCTGGCATGGCTCCCAGCCCCTCACGGGAGCCGGACTCCACGCATTCTTGGGTGTGCTGGAGGCTCAGGGACCAAGACCTGGTTTCTCCACCGCACTCTCTCTGGCTCAGCACCAGGGGAGGCTGTCCTGGGTCCGGGGACTTAAGACCCTGTCCCTAGCTGCCCCAATTCCCACAATTTCCCCCCCGCAATCCTTTGCTCTTTTTGAGTGCTTTCAACCAGACTCCAAGTTAATGCTGGTCCCCAGATGCAGTGCACTCTCGTATTGGGGTATTCCTTTCCAATCGGTCACCTCTGGTGGCTCCCTCCCCATTTTGTTTATCTTCCGATATCAGTACAATGTTCCCACTCCGCTTTACCTGCCCACTGGTGTCTTCTGCCCCTGTAGAGATCCAGACGTGTATAATTCTGATCTCATGCTGATTTCATGGGTGATGGGAGTTCTTTAGTAGGTAATCAGCTCCCTTTAGGGTACAGGTTGAAATGGCACTGCCTCTTACTTCCCCACCATCTTGTCTCTCCAGCTCGTCATTTAGTTTTGTTAGGCTTTTTGTTTGTTCATTATTGTTTTTGTACCTTATAAATCTGACTTTTGAGATTCATTTTGGCAGAGTTTTCTCTCTTATTTTTTTTCTCTTTCTTTCCCTTTTTCTTTTTTCTTTCTTTTTGGTGGGGACTTCTGATTGCTCTGAAAGTTTCCAGGGTGGACATTGCCTGGATTGTGGTTGATGTATTCAGCTATACATCCCCTCAACCACCTCTCATCAAAATGACTAAGAGGAGAAACATCCAATGGTGGAAAAATTCAGAGACTGTGCCCTCTTCCACAGAACTATTGGATATGGACATACACAGGATGTCAGAAAGAGAATTCAGGATAACAATTATCCAAGCAATGGCTAGTTTGGAGAAAACCACTAGTGACAATATAGAATCTCTAAGGGCAGAAGTGAGAGCCAACCTTGCAGAAGTTAAAAATTCTATCAGTGAGATCCAATCTAATCTAAATACTCTAACAGCTAGGGTAACTGAGGCAGAAGATAGAATTAGTGATCTAGAGGAAAAACTGCTAGAGAAAAAGGATCAGGAGGAGGCTTGGAAAAAAACAGCTTGGAAGCCATGAAAACAGAATGAGAGAAATAATAGAAGCCATAAAACATTCCAACATCAGGGATCCCATTCCAATATGGGATCCCTGAGAGTGTGGAGAAAGGGAGAAGACTAGAAGATATAGTTGAACAAATTCTGCATGAAAATTTCCCCAATCTGGGGAATGGAACAAGTGTTCCTGTCCTAGAGGCAGAGAGGACAACACCAAAGATCAATGAAGCTAGAAAGATCTCTAGGCACATGATTGCAAAATTCATGAGACAGAAATTCAGGGACCATGTCTTAAGGGCAGCTGGGGGAAGAGATTCCTTAAGCACAGAGGGAGATCCATCAAAATAACATCAGACCTGTCCACAGACCTGGCAAGCCAGAGAGGGCTGGCCAGATATATTTAGGGAATTAATGAGAAGAACATGCAGCCAAAAACACTTTATCCAGCAAGGCCAGCACTCAGAATGGATGGAGAGATAAAGAGCTTCCAACAGCAGCAAGGTTTAAAACATTATGAGACCACCAAGCTGGCACTATGAGAAATATTAAGGGATGTTCTGCAAAAGAAGAAAGAACCCAAGAGTGACATAGAACAGCAATTTACAGAGACAATCTACAGAAACAAGGACTTCACTGGCAACATGATGTCAATAAAAACTTACCTTTAAATAATCTCGCTCAACGTGAATGGCCTAAATGCTTCCATAAAATGGCACAGGGTTGCAGACTGGATAAAACGACAGGACCTGTCCATGTGCTGTCTACAAGAGACGTATTTGGAACCTAAAGATACATCAAGACAGAAATTGAAAGGATGGAGAAGTATCTTTCATGCCAATGGGCCTCAAAAGGAAGCTGGATTAGTGATTCTCATATCAGGTAAATTAGATTTTAAGCTAAAGACGTAGTCAGAGATACAGATGGACACTACATCATTCTTAAATAGTCTATCCACCAAGATGATCTAACAACTGTAAATATTTAGGCCCCCAATATTGGAGCAGCCAAATACATAAGCCAAATGTCAATCAAAATAAAGAGTCATATTTATATGAACATATTAATTGTAGGGGATCTTAACACACTACTCTCAGTAATAAACAGATTATCCAAGCAGAACATCAATAAAGAAATAAGAGCTTTGAATGACACATTGGACCAGATGGACCACAAAGATATATACAGAACATTCCATCCTAAAACAACAGAATACTCATTCTTCTCGAGCACACATGGAACTTTTCCCAGAAGAGACCACATACTGGGTCACAAATCAGGGCTCAACAGATACCAAAATACTTAGAGTATTCCCTGCATATTCTCAGCCCACGATGCTTTGAAACTGGAACTCAACCACAAGAAAAAGTTTGCAAGGAATTCAAACACTTGGAAATTAAAGACCGTACTGCTCGAGAATATTTGGATCAACCAGGAAATCAAATAAGAACTTAAACAATTCATAGAGAACAATGGAATGGAGACACATTGGTCCCAAACTGATGGGATAGAGCAAAGGTGGTCCTTAGCCATCCAAGCTATAAGCAAAAAATTGAAAAACCCCGAAGAAAACAACTCTTTTTACACCTTAGAAGCCTTGAAAATCAACAACACATTAAACCAACCCCACGCACAAGAAGGGAAATAATCAAGATGAGAATATAGATCAGTGAATTAGAAACTAGAGATACTGTAGATCACATCAATGAAACTAGAAGCTGGCTCTTTGAAAGAATCAATAAGTTCAGTAAACCACTGGTCAAACTAATCCAAAAGAAAAGAGAAAGGACCCAAATTCATAAAACTATGAATGAAAGTGGAGGGATCATTACTAACACCAGGGAAATAGAATAAATCATTAGAAATTATTATCAACAGTTACATGCCAATATGTTAAGCAACCTAGAAGAAACGGATGTATTCCTGGAAAACTATAAAATGCCAAGACTGAATCAGGAAGAAATTGACAACATGAATAGACCAATATCTAGTAATGAGATTGAAGCAG
>JAHRIG010008982.1:75543-122519 GCA_020311275.1 Eira barbara | reverse complement strand
CTCCCTCAAGTTCAGGCAGGAGTGTGCCCAGGGAAGTGGTGGTGCAAGCAACAGAAAGCCATGAGCTCAGGGGCCACGGAGGCTCTGCCTCACTCTCTCTGGCATGGGTGGTTATTAGCGGTGGTGGTCCTGGGTCCGTGGGCTTAGGCCCATGCCCATGCCCACCCAATTCCAACAGTTGCCCCTTAAGCTCTTTTTTTTTTTTTTGAAGACGGCTACATATTTATTCTTAGAATAATAGCTTTACATAGTCTTTTGAAGTTTGCAAATATTCTTTCCAATACATCGTCTCATTAATTCACCTACGAGAAATAAAGGGTGGATATCTTTTTTTTTTAAATGTGTAATATAAAATTAAGTATTAAGGGGAAGATGCAAATTCACTTATCACTTCCATAGTCATTTCTAATCTTTCTTTTCCTATCCATTGAGTACAGTATTCTTTTTTTAAAATTTTTTATTTATTTTCAATGTAACAGTATTCATTGTTTTTACACCACACCCAGTGCTCCATGCAATCCGTGCCCTCCCTAATACCCACCACCTGGTTCCCCCAACCTCCCAGCCCCTGCCCCTTCAAAACCCTCAGGTTGTTTTTAAGAGTCCATAGTCTCTCATGGTTCACCTCCCTTTCCAATTTCCCTCAACTCCCTTCTCCTCTCCATCTCCCCATGTCCTCCATGTTATTTGTTATGCTCCACAAATTTTTGAGTGCTTTTAACCAGACTCCATGTTAATGCTGGTACCCAACCACAGGGTACTTTCATATTGAGCTATTACTTTCCAATGGGTTGTTTCACGTGGTTCTCTCCTCTTTCTGCATATCCTCTGATATCAGGCCAAGCATGTTCATTCAGCTTTACCTCTCCACTGGGGTCTTCTACCTCCATAGAGATCCAGCAGTGTATAATCCTACATTTCAGGCTGATTTCATGGGTGTTCAGAGTGTTCTGGTAGATATTCAGCTCGCTTTAGGAGACTGGTTGAAACAGGGTATCCTACTTCTCTGCCATCTTGACTCTCCCCTCGAATTACTGAATTTTCCTGTTGAAACCAATATTGCCCTGTATGTTAACTAAATAGAATTTAAATAAAATTAGAAAATAAAATAAAATAAAATAAAAAGAGTCTCTTTAAGGAAGCATATAGATGGATCTTTTCTTTATCCTTTTGTACCCTATGTCTTCTAGTTGGAACATTTTGGTCATTTGTATTTAGAGTAGTTTTTGATAGATATGTATTTATTGCCATTTAATTGCTTATTTTGTCATTGTTTCTATAGATTTTTTTCTGTTCCTTTCTTGTTTTTGTTACTTTTGTTCTTTCCTTTCCCCTCAAAGAATCCCCTTAAAATTTCTTGAAGGGCTGATTTAGTGGTCACACACTCCTTCAGTTTTTGTCTGTGAAACTTTAATTCTTCTTTTCTAGATATTGATGGAGAGAGTATTCTTGGCTGCAGGTTTTTGCTATTCAGCTACTCCCTTCTGGCTTGTCAAGTGTTTGTGGGGAGATCTAGCTTTATGGGTATTGTTTTGTAAATTATGTTTTTCTTTTGTCTTGCTGTTTTTAGGATTTTTTCTTTATTACCATATTATTTATTTCTATATTTTGCAAATTTAATTACAATATGCCTTCGCAGATTTAATTACAGTATGTCTTGGTGTTAGCCCTTTTTAATTTTTTTGGACATTCTCTGTGCCTCCTAAATTTGGATGTCTGTTTCCTTCCCCAGATAAGGGAAGTTTTCAGGTATTATTTTCCTCAAGTAAATTTTCTTACTCCTTTTCTCTCTCTTCTTTTGGGACTATATTATAACATGAATGTTATTACATTTGATGGAGTCACTGAATTCCCTTGGTTCTTGTGTTGCATAATTCTTTCAGCCTTTTGTTCAGTTTCATTAATTTACTTTTTTTCTTCTATATCATTTATTAATTCCTCTACTTCTTCCATCTTTGTGGTCATTACATGAAGTTGGTTTTATGTCTTGGTTATAGAATTTTTTATTTCAGCCTGAGTAGTTTCTATATCTTTTATCTCTGCAGTAAGGGACTACCTGATGTATTCTATGCTTTTCTCAAGCCCTATGAGTATCACGTTTGTTGCTTTAACATCTGGCTCAGGCATGTTACTTATATCTGTTTCAATTAGATTCCTGGCCATGGTCTTTTTTTGTTCTTTCTTTTGTAATGAATTTCTCTGTTTGACATTTTGTCTAAGTCTTTGTCTTCTCTGTGTTAGAAAACCTTGTTATGTTTCCTGATCCTGAGAGCAATGGTTCTATGAAAAAGAGGTCATATAACATCCAGGTCCTCATGCTTCACAGAATGTGTCTGGTGTGTGTTGTGTGCACCCTGCTGCTAGGCTTTATCTACTTTAACTTTCAAGCCAGTGATCCACAGAGGCTTTCCTTGCCTGCGGTGGGCAGTGTTTGGACCTTGGCCAGAGTGTGGCGAGTTTTAACTAGGTGTGCTCTGGTTTTCTTAAAAAAAAAAAAAAAAAAAAAGACCTGATTCTACTTCCACTAGAACTTGTAGAACTCTCTGGTCAAGAAATATAGTGTGGACAGGGGTTTCTCCTGGTCTTCTAGGGAAGTTCCCACTGTGCTTGTACTGAGATGAACTTGACCATGAAGGACAGCACTTGCATAGCTCAAGTGTGTGGGACCTGGTGTAAGCAATTTAGGCAGCAAATGTGGATGCTGTGCTGCTGAAGTTTGTTTTGTGTTTGTGCTGAGGGTTGGGGAAGGGAAACTGTACCAGCTAGCTACTTTGTCCCTGGAGTGGGGGTCTCTGAGCTTGCTCCTCTCAGGGAATCACTCCAAGAAGAGTAATCTCTCCTCTGTGTGTCCCAGGCATTTATTAGGTTGCTGTTTTTATGCTGTCCCTCTCTCTGTTATTTGCTGGCCTTCTCCCCAAGAGTAGAACTGTGCCCTTCAGGCTCCATCTCAAAAAAGCATGCTGACTTAAAGCTCCAGCCTTTAGCGACATGGTGTGGGTGGGGTCTTCTGCTGGTTTTCTGAGGGAGAGTCTTACCATGCTGTGCCTGATGGAGGTTTGACCAAGAATGGCAGTCATGCCAGAGTGCAGGGTCGTCAATATGGAGCTAGCAGGCTATGCCACCAGTGTTGGGGCTGAACTACCCTTGGCAGGTGGCTTTGCATGTATGCTGAGGGGGTGGTGGTGGAAATGGTGCCCACTGGCTCCTTTGCCCTCAGAGGCTTCTCTGTGAAAACTACTTTTCAGGGGCATCCTCCATGAAGGGTGAATAATCTCTCCCTTGTGCCCGAGGCATTCCTCAGATTGTGCAGTCTGCTCCTGGGGTTGTTTGCCTGCCTTCTCTCCAGGAGTAGGACAGCACCCTCAAGGCGCTATCCCAGGCAAGCTCACTGATCTTTAAAACTACAATCCTTGGGGCGCCTGGGTGGCTCAGTGGGTTGAAGCCTCTGCCTTTGTCTCGGGTCATGATCTCAGGGTCCTGGGATTGAGCCCCACATCGGGCTCTCTGCTCAGGGGGGAGCCTGGTTCCCCTCTGTCTCTGCCTGCTGCTCTGCCTACTTGTGATCTCTCTCTCTGTGTCAAATAAATAAATAAAATCTTAAAAACAAAAACAAAAACAAAAAACTCCAATCCTTAAGACCCACTGATTGCAAGAACTTGTGAAAATCAGCCCATCTAATTCATCCAGCCATTGGACTTGGGGAAGTATTCTCCTTGTGTGTTCCCTTGTGTGCTCCTCTCTCTCACCCTTCTCCATGACCATGGCTCCCTCCCTGGTACAGCACCTGCAGTTTTTTTCTCCCCCAAGCCATGACTCTGAACTTCCTACCTTCTTTGATGTGACCTCTTCTTTCTCCCTAGTTGTGGGTTTTTCTGTCATCCTCAGGTCAATTTCTTGGGTATTCAGAATTATTTGATGGTTATCTAGTTCTGTTTGAGGGAGGAGAGGAGTGTAGGATCCTCTTACTTTGCTGCAATCTTAGCTCCTTCTTTCAGGAGGTTGGCCTTTAGGAAGTGATTGGGTCATGAGGGTAGAACACTCATGAGTAAAATTAGCACTTTCATAAAGGAGATCCCACAGAACTACCCAGGACCTTCTACCATGTGAGGACACAGCAACAAGTTGCTGGCTATGAACCAGGAAAGTGGTCTTTGACAAGACACAACCATGCTGTTGCCTTGATTTTGGATTTTCCTGAATCCAAACCTATTGTTTATAAGCTATCTAGTCTTTGGTATTCTTTTTATAGCTTCCCAAGCAGGACTAAGACATCACTCCTTAACTACCTTATTTAAAATAATAAAGCTCCCTACTTCACTCCAGCATTTCCTGACTCCCTGTGTGCTTAATTTTTTTTTTTCTTGGTCCTTATTATCATCTGATGCACTATGTATTTTACTTAATTTTATGTATTTACTCTCTCCCACACTGGACTATAAGCTCCATGACATCATGGGCTTTTCTATATTTTGTTAACTGTTATGTTGCCCGTACCTAGAACAGTGTCTGAAACATAGTGGACACTAAGTAAATATTTGAATGAATAATGAATATACTCTCTAATGCCACTTACTATGTTGTATTATAATTTACTTGTTCATAATACATACATAGTAGGCACTCAATAAATATTTGGTGAATGAATGAAATACAAAAGCTTTTTATAAACTCTAAAGCACTCAGTGCAATATTATTATGAAGTGACTAGTTTCCTTTTAGGTCACAAGAAGGAGGCTGCTTGCTTCTACTCCTAAGAACAGCCTCTACCCTTTCTACTAGAGTCAGCACTTTATTCTTACCCCAACTCCCACACCTAGCAACTTCAAAATCATTTAAAGCCTCTGCTATACCTGGCACTTTAAACCTCAAATTTTCAAACTCTACTATCAAACATACAGGAGCTCAGCTTATGCCTCCCATTTCCAAGTACAGGCTTCTCCTGCTATCTGAACATTTAACATTCCTATGAAAACTTTCATAAGCTGGAATGACATAAAGCAAAGAAGAAATTACCATTAATTTATACAGAAAACATTCTGAACATTCCCAGCTCCAAACAATAATCTTAAACTTTTCTGATACCATGGGACATAACTTGTTAATGGATGCACAAACTAAATCAGGATGAAGCACAGACATAATTCAAAGTTATGGCAGCTTGATGCTGGGATGTTGAATGTAGCTTCCAGTGGAAGAGATTGGTGGCAACACTCTTGTTCCAAGAGGCGCATGCTACCTCCATAATGGCTCACTACAAAACAAATGCTGAACACTATTTTGGTTTTTCATCTTTTTTTTTTTTTTTTGTAAAAGTGAAAATCCTCTTCAAATTTCTTTTGGTTAGCAAGAACAGGTACTAATGTGGGTCTTTCATAAAAGTGGGTGGCATAACATAAACTTTTGAAAAGCAGGGGCTACTTGTTCCTGTCTGAAGACGAAGGACTCTAAATACCCACACCCATTTCTATGGTGATCTGATATCTAAAGCATTTTATACTTTCCAAATAACTTTTCACAGATTTTTTTCTTATTTGATCTCCATACCAACCCTGCAAGTGTCAACATATCCGTTTTTCTAGGTGAAGAACCAGAGGCCCATAAAGGTAAGTCATTAACCAAGGATCATATACCTAATAAGTAATAGCTCAGGGGTGAAATTCAGAATCTCAGAATTCAAGACGTCTCATTGCATTGTAAATGCCTTTGTAAACAATCTAACAAGAAAAATAAATGAATGTATGAATAAATGAATATGATGCATGTAAAACTCTTAATTGGCAGAGGATATCCACATTCCATTTGAATTGTTTTAATCAGGAACGGATGTTGTATCTTGTCAAATGCTTTTTCTGCATCAATTGAGAAGACCATGTGGTTCTTCTCTCTTATTGATTTGTTCTATCACATTGATAGATTTGTGAATGTTGAAACACCCTTGAATCCCAGGAATAAATCCCACCTGGTCATGGTAGATAATCTTTTTAATGTACTGTTGGATCCTATTAGCTAGGATCTTGAAAATCTTGGCATCCATATTCATCAGGGATATTGGTCTGAAATTCTCCCTTTTTGGTGGGGTCTTCGCCTGGTTTGGGAATCAGGGTAATGCTGGCTTCGTAGATAGGATCTGGAAGTTTTCCTCCTGTTTCTTTCTTTCTTTCTTTCTTTTTTTTTTTTTTGAAACAACTTCAGGAGAATAGGTATTATTTCTTCCTTGAATGTGTTGTAGAATTCCCCAGGGAACCCATCAGGTGCTGGGCTTTTGCTTTTTGGGATGTTTTTGATCACTGCTTCAATCTTGTTACTAGATATTGGTCTATTCAGGTTGTCAATTTCTTCCTGATTCAGTCTTGGAGGTTTATAGGTCTCCAGGAATGCATCCATTTCATCTAGGTTGCTTAACTTACTGGTATATAACTGTTGATAATAATTTCTGATGATTGTTTCTATTTCCTTGGTGTAAGTCATGATCTCTCTCCTTTCATTCATTATTTTATTAATTTGGGTCCTCTCTCTTTTCTGTTGGATTAGTTTGGCCAGTGGTTTATCAATCTCATTGATTCTTTCAAAGAACCAGCTTCTCGTTTTGTTGTGTTCTACTATATCTCTAGTTTCTAACTCACTGAAATCTGCTCTAATCTTGATTATTTCCCTTATGTGTTGGGTTGGCTTAATATGTTGTTGATTTTCCAGCTCTTTAAGGTGTAATGGGAGTTGGTGTTTTCAGGATTTTTGTATTTTTTTTGAGTAAGGCTTGAATGGCTATGTATTTCCCCCTTAGGATGGCCTTTGCTGTATCCCATAGGTTTTGGACCCACGTGTCATCATTCTCATTGATTTGAATGAATTGTTTAAGTTCTTCTTTGATTTCCTGGTTGATCCAAACATTCTTGATCAGGATGGTCTTTAGCTTCCAAGTGTTTGTATTCCTTCCAAACATTTTCTTGTGGTTCAGTTCCAGTTTCAAAGCACTGTAGTCTGAGAATATGCAGGGAATAATCTCAGTATTTTGGTATAGGTTGAGCCCTGAGTTGTGACCCAGTATGTAGGCTATTTGGGAGAAAGTTTGTGCTCTTAAGAAGAATGAATATTCTGTTGTTTTAGGGTGGAATGTTTTATAATTATCTATGAGGTCCATCTGGTCCAATGTGTCATTCAAAGCTCTTGATTCTTTATTGATTTTCTGCTTCAATGATCTGTCTATTATTGAGATTGGTGTGTGAAGATATCCTAAAATTAATGTATTCATATCAATATGACTCTTTGTTTGATTAACAGTTGGCTTATGTAATTGGCTGTTCCCATATTTGGGGCATAAATATTTACAATTTTTAGATCTTCTTGGTGGATAGACCCTTTAAGAATGATGCAGTGTCCTTCTGTATCTCTGACTACAGCCTTTAGCCTAAAATCCAATTTATATGATATGAGAATAGCTATCCCAGCTTTCTTTTGTGACCTGTTGTCATGAAAGATGGTTCTCCATCCCTTCACTTTCAGTCTGGATGTATCCTTATGTTCCACAAGGGCCTCTTGTAGACAGCATATGGATGGGTCCTGTAGTTTTATCCAGTCTGCAGTCCTGTGCCATATTATGGGAGCATTTTGGCTATTCACATTGAGAGTGATTGTTGAAAGATACGGTTTTATTGACATCATGTTGTCTGTGAAGTCCTTGTTTCTATAAGATTGTCTGTAAATTTATGTTCTATGTCACTTTGGGGTTCTTTCTTCTTTTATAGAACCCCCCTTAATATATTGCTGGTCACACTCCTTTAAATCTTGCCAGTCTGGGAAACTCCTTGTCTCCCCATCCATTCTGAATGATAGCCTTGCTTGAAAAAGTATTCTTGGCTGCATGTTCTTCTCATTTAGTGCCCTGCATATGTCTTGCCAGGTTTTTCTGGCTTGCCAGGTTTCTGTGGACAGGTGTGACATTATTCTCATGGTCCTTCCTCTTTACCTATGGAATCTCTTCCCCCTTGCTGCCCTTAAAAGCTCCTGTCTGAAATTATGATTCATGAATTTCACGTTTAAGTGTCTGGAGGTCATTCTAGATTCCTTGATCTTGGTAGTATCCTCCCTACCTCTAGGTAGGTACCTCTTGTTCCATTTTCCAGATTAGGGAAATTTTCAACCAGATTTTGTTCAACTATATATTCTAGTCTTCTTTCTTTCTCCATCCCCTCAGAGATCACAATAATTCTGACACTGGAATATTTCATGGCGTCATTTATTTCCCTAATTCTGTTTTCATGGGTTCTAAGCTGTTTGTTCCAGGCCTCCTCTTTGTTCTCCTTTTCTATCAGTTTGTCTTCTAGGTCACTAATTCTATCATTTGCCTCAGTTACTCTAGCTGTTAGAGTTTTCAGATTAGATTGGATCTCATTGACAGCATTTTTTAGTACTGCCAGATCAGCACCCTCTTCCACCCTTAGAGATTCAATATTGCCACTAATGGTCTTCTCCAACTGAGCCATTGCCTGGATAATTATTGCCCTAAATTCCCTTTCTGACATACTGTTTATGTCCTTATCCAATAGTTCTGTGGTAGAGATCAGAGTCTCTGAATTTTTCCTGTGTTGGGTGTTCCTCCTTGTAATCATTTTGGTGAGAGGTTGTCGAGGGGATGTATTGCTGAACATATAAACCCTAATCAAGGCAAGGTACACCCTAGAAAGTTTTGGAGCAATTAGAAGTCACCACCAAAAAGAAATAAAAGAGAAAAAAAAGAGAGAAAAGGAAAAAAAGAGAGAGAAAACCCAGCCAAAATGAGCCCCAAAAGTAAGATTTATAAGGTATGTAAACAAAAATGAACAAACAAAAAGACCAACAAAAGTAAAAGACAAGAAAAAAAATAAAAATCCAGCCAAAATGTATTCCCAAAATAAGATTTTTATAATACAAAAACAAATGCACAGAAGCACTGACAGAAGAGTAAGATGGGAAGGTGGTTATAAACCCTCTGAGGGCTAGGTAATTTATTTCAGTTCTTTCTGGGTGTATCTTGTTATCTTTGTTCAAGGACTCCACTTCCCAGAGATACAGGGAAATTGAAACTGGTTTATATATAGGGATAGTATTGAGTACGGAAAAATTATTACCTTGAAGGTTATATCTATTTGTATATTTAAAAAAAGAAAAGAAAAAGAAACAGTTATATGTATGAAAAACATTCAAGTTAAAAAGTTATTATGGAATATGTTATTTTAAACCTCTAGTTCCAACGGTAAGTAGGTTAAAAAAAATTAAAAGAACAAGAATCATGAGAACAAATTAAAAAAAAAAGAAAGAAAAGTTCTATCTATGAAATATACAGGTTTGGGGGCAATACTGGGTGCTTAATACATTGTTTTCCCCTGATATTGGGGTTTTACAGTTTCACGGGGACCCTGTGGTGGTTATCCTCTTATTTTTTTGGCTTGTCTTCTGAGGAATGGGCCTGCCACGTTGTTTTTCAGTCAATCTTGCTTGGGCTGAATCGCCCTGCCCCCTATCAAAGGGCTGGGCTCTGTGGAAATAGGTTTTCCAGGCTTTTGTTCTTTGGAGGTTTTGGTCTTTGGTGTTTTTTTAATGGTTCTTGGAGCTTTAATGGACAGTAAACTGTCTGTACCCAGACCTCCACCTCATAGAGAAGCCTCAATCTGCTCCCCCCTGGGTAGTCCAGAACATACAGACTCCCCCTCTGCAAACTCTGGTGAACACTGAAACCTCTCACAGGTGGTGCACACCCCCAGCCATTGTCTCAGTGGTCACTCGAGTCCCCCCTGTACTCCCATGTCACTAAAACCATGAATGATATTAGTCGGGGTGAGCCCAAACCCAGGTAGCTGTCATTGCTGGGACTACTGTCTGGAGCCCATGCCCACACCGGGTGTGCTCATACCTGGCAATGGTGCAGGTCACAGAAGGCTGTAGGCCGAGGGACCCTGACTGGAGTCCACGCCAGGTTCTTTCAGGTGCCGGCTGGGTGTACTCAGACCCCGCAGTCTTGTAGGTCATGGAAGGCTGCAGGCTCAGACACTGCTGGCTGGTGCCCACACCAGACTCTCTCAGGTGAGGGCAGGACTGTGTCCATCCCGAGTGGTGGTGAAAGCAGTGGAATGCCGTGGGCTCAGACACCACAGACTGGAGCCCCTGCTGGGCTCTTTCTGGCACAGGTGGTTGAACATCCTGGGAACTTGGGCTTAGGCAAATGCCCATGACCACCTAATTCCACCAGTGCCAATTAAGATATTTTGCTCTCTTTGAGTTCTTTTAACCAGACTCCAAGTTAATGCTGGTCCCCAGTCACAGAGCATTTTCATATTGGTGTATTACTTTCTAATGGGTTGCTTCTGGTGGCTCCCTCCCCCTTCTGTTTATCCTCCAATATCATTCTGAGCATTCCAACTCCATGATACCTCTCCACTGATGATATTCTGCCCCTGTAGAGATCCGAAGTGTATAATCTTACATCTCAGGCACATTTCATTGGTGTTCTGAGTGTTCACTTTAGGGGACCGGTTGAAACAAAGTATCCTACTTCTACAGCATCTTGCACCTCCAGAAAGTATTTTAAAACCATGGATATCTTGTGAGGTTTGAAAATTAGAGGAATCCGATTACAGAAGATAAAGCCAGCCCAGGTATTTTAGGTATATTATCATTTCAAAGAAAATATACCAAAATGTGCTTTTCATTAAAAAGAGGGTATAATAGGCTGTTTCATTTATTCATAGAAGCCTGAGACTGTCCCATAGCCCACTATCATCGTACTCAAGTTGACTGTTTCTTTTGCTGTGCAGAAGCTTTTGATGTTGATGAAGGCAGTCCTAAGGGGGAAATACATAGCCATCCAAGCCTCCCTCAAAAAAATTGAAAAATCCAGAATACACCAGCTATCTCTACACCTTAAAGCACTGGAGAATCAACAACAAATAAAACCAACTCCACACGTAAGAAGGGAAATAATCAAGATTAGAGCAGAGATCAATGAGGTAGAAACCAGAGATACAGTAGAACGTATCAATGAAACTAGAAGCTGGGTTTTGGAAAGAATCAATAAGATCGATAAACCATTGGGCACACTAATCCAAAAGAAAAGAGAGAAAGCCCAAATTAATAAAATTATGAATGAAAGGGGAGAGATCACAACTAACACCAAGGAAGTAGAAACGATCATCAGAAGTTATTATCAACAGTTATATGCCAATAAGCTAAGCAACCTAGATGAAATGCATGCATTCCTGGAAAACTATAAACTCCCAAAATTGAATGAGGAAGAAATTGACAACCTGAATAGACCGATATCTAGTAACAAGATTGAAGTAGTGATCAAGAACCTCCCAGAGCCCAGGACCTGACAGATTCCCTGGGGAATTCTATCGAACTTTCAAAGAAGAAATAATACCTATTCTCCTGAAGCTGTTTCAAAAAATTGAAGCAGAAGGAAAACTTCCAGACTCTTTTTGTGAATGCAGCATTACCCTGATCCCCAAACCAGGCAAAGACTCTACCAAAAAGGAGAATTTCAGAACAATATCACTGATGAATATGGATGCTAAGATTCTCAACAAGATCCTAGCAAACAGGATCCAACAGCACATTAAAAAGATTATCCACCATGACCAGGTGGGATTCATCCCTGGCTTACAAGGATGGTTCAACATTCGCAAATCAATCAGTGTGATAGAACAAATCAATAAGAGAAGAGAAGAACCACATGATCCTCTCAATTGATGCAGAAAAGGCATTTGACAAAATCCAGCATCTGTTCCTGATTAGAACGCTTCAAAGTATGGGGATAGAGGGAACATTCCTGAACTTCATCAAATCTATCTATGAAAGACCCACGGCAAATATCATCCTCAATGGGAAAAAGCTTGTAGCCTTCCCGTTGAGATCAGGAACATGACAAGGATTCCCACTCTCACCACTCTTGTTCAACATAGTATTAGAAGTCCTAGCAACAGCAATCAGACAACAAAGAGAAATAAAAGGTATCCGAATTGGCAAGGAAGAACTCAAACTCTCTCTCTTCACGGATGACATGATTCTTTATATGGAAAACCCGAAAGACTCCACCCCCAAACTTCTGGAACTCATACAGCAATTCAGTAATGTGGCAGGATACACAATCAATGTACAGAAATCAGTGGCTTTCTTATACACTAACAATGAAAATACAGAAAGGCAAATTAGAGAATCAATTCCATTTACTATAGCACCAAGAACCATAAGATACCTCGGAATAAACCTAACCAAAGAGGTTAAGGATCTGTGCTTGAGGAACTACAGAGCACTCATGAAAGAAATTGAAGAAGACACAAAAAGATGGAAGACCATTCCATGCTCTTGGATCGGAAGAATAAACATTGTTAAATGTTAAATAAACATTGTTAAATGTTAAAATGTCTGTACTGCCTAGAGCAATCTATACTTTTAATGCCATTCCGATCAAAATTCCACCAGTATTTTTCAAAGAGCTGGAGCAAATAATCGTAAAATTTGTATGGAATCAGAAGAGACCCCGAATTGCTAAGGAAATGTTGAAAAACAAAAATAAAACTGGCGGCATCACGTTACCTGATTTCAACCTTTACTACAAAGCTGTGATCACCAAGACAGCATGGTACTGGCATAAAAACAGACACATAGACCAGTGAAACAGAGTAGAGAGCCCTGATATGGACCCTCAACTCTATGGTCAAATAATCTTCGATAGAACAGGAAAAAATATCCAGTGGAAAAAAGACAGTCTCTTCAATAAATGGTGCTGGGAAAACTGGACAGCTATATGTAGAAGAATGAAACTCGACCATTCTCTTACACTGTACACAAAGATAAACTCGAAATGGATAAAAGACCTCAACATGAGACAGGAATCCATCAGAATCCTAGAGGAGAACATAGGCAGTAACCTCTTTGATATCAGCCACAGCAACTTCTTTCAAGATATGTCTCCTAAGGCCAAGGAAACAAAAGCGATTTTATTTATTTTTTTGACAGAGAGATAGAGCACAAGTAGGCAGAGCGACAGCCAGAGGGAGAGGGAAGAGCAGGCTCTCCACTGAGCAGAGAGCCCCCTGTGGGGCTCGATCCCAGGACCCTGGGATCATGACCTAAGCTGAGGGCAGCTGCTTAACTGACTAGCCACCCAGGCGCCCCTTTAGGTGACTTCTGAAAGTCGCCTGATTAAATTAACAAAAGACATTTCTATTGCTCTCATCCCTTACATCCCTAGAATGCCTAGGGTTTTAGGACTTCTATGCAAGGAATAGGAAAAGTATCAAATACATATTACTTCTTTTTTTTTTTTCCTTTCCTTTCCTTTTTTTTTTTTAAACATTTTTCTTTATTTTTTTTTAATTTCTTTTCAGCATTCCAGAATTCATTGTTTATGCAACACACCCAGTGCTCCAAACAATATGTACCATCCATAATACCCACCACCAAGCTCACCCAACCTCTCAGCCCACTCCCCTCCAAAACCCTCAGTTTCTTTCTCAGAGTCCACAGTCTGCTATGGTTCATCTCCCCCTCCAATTTCCCCCAACTCCCTTCTCCTCCTCATCTCCCCATGTCCTGCATGTTATTCTTTAGCTCCACAAATAAGTGAAACCGTATAAGTGACTCTTTCTGCTTGACTTATTTCACTCAGCATAATCTCTTCCAGTCCCTTCCATGTTGATATAAAAATTAGGTATTCAACCCTTCCGATGGAGCCATAATACTCTGTAGTATATGTGGACCAAAACTTCTTTATCCACTCATCTGTTGGTGGGCATCTTGGTTCTTTACATAGTTCGGCAACTGTGACCATTGCTGCTATGAACATGGGGTACAGATAGCCCTTTTTCCACTACATCTGTATCTTTGGGGTAAATACCCAGTAGTACAATTGCAGGGTCATGGAGTAGCTCTATTTCTAATTTCTGAAGGATTCTCCACACTGTTTTCCAAAGTGATGGCACCAACTTGCATTCCCACCAACAGTATAAGAGGGTTACCCTTTCTCCACATCCTCTCCAACTCATGTTGTTTACAGTCTTGTTAATTTTGCCTATTCTAACTCCTGTATGGTGGTATCTCAATGTGGTTTTGATTTGAATCTTCCTGATGGCTAGTGATGATGAACATTTTTTCATGTGTCTGTTAGCTATTTGTAAGTCTTCATTGGAGAAGTGTCCATGTCTTCTGACCATTTTTTGACATGATTATCAATTTTGTGTGTGTTGAGTTTGAGGAGTTCTTTATAGATCCTGGATATCAGCCTTTTGTCTGTAGTGTCATTTACGAATATCTTCTCCCATTCGGTGGGTTGCCTGTTTCTTTTGTTGACTGTTTCCTTTGCTGTGCAGAAGCTTTTGATTTTGTCCCAACAATTCATCTTCACTTTTGTTTCCTTTGCCTTTGGAGACATATCTTGAAAGAAGTTGCTGTGGTCGATGGCCAAGAGGTTACTGCCTATGTTCTTCTCTAGGATTCTGATGGATTCCTGCCTCACTTTGAGGTCATTTACCCATTTTGAGTTTATCTTTGTGTGCGGTGTAAGAGAACAGTCGAGTTTCATTCTTCTACACATAGCTGTCCAATTTCCCCAGCACCATTTATTGAAGAGAATGTCTTTTTCCACTGTATGCATTTTTTTTCTGCTTTGTTGAAGATTATTTGACCATAGAGTTGAGGGGCCGTATCTGGGCTCTATACTCTGTTCCACTGGTCTGTGTGTCTGTTTTTATGCCAGTACCATGCTGTCTTGGTGATCACAGCTTTGTAGTAAAGCTTGAATTCAGTCAACGCGACACCCCCATTTTTTTTTCCTTTTTCAACATTTCCTTAGCAATTTGGGGTCTCTTTGGACTCCATACAAATTTTAGAATCGTTTGCTCCAGCTCCTTGAAAAGTGCTGGTGGAATTTTGATTGGAATGGCATTGAAAGTATAGATTTCTCTAGGCAGTATAGACATATTAACAACGTTTATTCTTCTGACACAAGAGCATGGAATGCTTTTCCATCTTTTTGTGTCTTCCTCAATTTCTTTCATGAGTGTTCTGTAGTTCCTCAAGTACAGATCCTTTACCTCTTTGGTTAGTTTTATTCCCAGGTATCTTATGGTTCTTGGTGCTATAATAAATGGAATCAATTCTCTAATTTGCCTTTCTGTATTTTCATTGTTAGTGTATAAAAAGCCACTGATTTCTATACATTGACTTTGTATCCTGCCACATTACTGTATTGCTGTATGAGTTCTAATAGTTTGGGGGTGGAGTCTTTTGGGTTTTCCAGATAAAGTATCATGTCATCTGCGAAGAGAGAGACTTTGACTTCTTCATTGCCAATTTGAATACCTTTTATTTATCTTTGTTGTCTGATTGCTGTTGCTAGGCCTTCTAATACTATGTTGAACAAGAGTGGGGAGATTGGCAATCCTTGCCATGTTCCTGATTTCAAAGGGAAGGCTGTCAGCTTTTCCACATTGAGGATGATCTTCACTGTGGGTTTTGCATAGATAGATTTTATGGACTTGAGGGATATTCCCTCTCTCCCTATAAGTTTAAGAATTTTAATCAGGAATGGATGCTGAATCTGTCAAATGCTTTTCTGCATCAAGAGGGCCAGGTGCTTCTTCTCTCTTCTCTTATTGATTTGTTCTATCACATTGATTGATTTGAGAATGTTGAGGCACACTTGCATCCCATGGATAAATCCTACCTAATCATGGTGGATAATCTTTTTAATGTACTGTTCGAACCTATTAGCTAGGATCTTGTTGAGAATCTTAGCTTCTGTATTCATCAAGGATATTGGTCTGAAATTCTCCTTTTTGTTGTGGTCTTTGCCTGGTTTGGGGATCAGGGTAATGCTGGCTTCATAAGAAGAGTCTGGAAGTTTCCTTCTGCTTCATTTTCTTGAAATAGTCTCAGAAGAATAGGTATTATTTCTTCTTTGAAGGTTTGGTAGAATTCCCAGGGAATCTGTCAGGTCCTGGACTTTTGTATTTTGGGAGGTTTTTGATCATTGCTTTGATCTCGGTACTAGATATTAGTCTATTCGGGTTGTCAGTTTTTTCCTGATTTAGTTTTGGAAGTTTATATGTATCCAGGAATGCATCCATTTCATCTAGGTTTCTTATTGGCCTACAACTGTTGATACTAAATTCTGATGATTATTTTCTTGGTGTTAGTCGTGATCTCGCTCTTTTCTTTCATAATTTTATTAATTTGGGTCCTATATCTTTTCTTCTGGATTAGTTTGGCCAATGGTTTATCGATCTTATTGATTCTTTCAAAAAACCAGCTTCTAGTTTTGTTGATACATTCTACTGTATCTCTAGTTTCTATCTCATTGATCTCTGCTTTAATCCTGATTATTTCCCTTCTTGTGTGTGGGGTTGGCTTAATTTGTTGTTGATTCTCCAGTTCTTTAAGGCAGCTGGTGTATTCTGGATTTTTCAATTTTTTTTAAGGGAGGCTTGGATGGCTATGTATTTCCCCTTAGGACCACCTTTGGTGTATCCCATAGGTTTTGGACTGAAATATCTTCATTCATATAGGTTTCCATGAATTGTTTAAGTTCTTCTTTGAATTCCTGGTTGATCCAAACATTCTTAAGCAAGGTGGTCTTTAGCTTCCAAGTGTTTGAAATTCCTTCCAAACTTTTTCCTGTGGTTGAGTTCCAGTTTCAAAGCATTGTGGTCTAAGAATATGCATGGAATAATCTCAATCTTTTGGTATTGGTTGAGTAGTGATTTGTGACCCAGTATATGTACTATTTTGAAGAAAATTCCATGTGCACTTGAGAAGCATGAGTATTCTGTTGTTTGAGGGAGGAATGTTCTTGTATATATCTATGATGTCCATCTGGTCCAATGTGTCATTCAATGCTGTTTCTTTATTGATTTTCTGCTTCGATGATCTGTCTATTACTGAGGGAGGCGTGTTAAGATCTCCTCCTATTAATGTATTCACATCAATATGACTCTTTATCTTGATTAACTGTTGTCTTATATCATTGGCTGCTCCCATATTGGGTGCATAAATATTTACAGTTGTTAGAACTTCTTGGTGGACAAACCCTTTAAGAATGATGTAGTGTCCTTCTGTATCTCTGACTACAGTCTTTAGTTGAAAATCTAATTGATCTCATATGAGAATCACTACCCCAGCCTTCTTTTGAGGCCCACTGGCATGAAAGATGCTTCTCCATCCCTTCACTTTCAGTCTGGATGTATCTGTAGGTTCACAATGGGTCTCCTGTAGACAACATATGGACAAGTCCTCTCATTTTATCCAATCCGCAACCCTGTGCTGTTTTATGGGAACGTTTAGGCCATTCATGTTGAGAGTGGTTATTGAGAGATACATTTGTATTGACATCATATTACCTGTGAAGTCTTTATTCCTACAGATTGACTCCATAAATTTCTATTCAGTGATATTCTTGTTTTTTTTTTCCTCTTTTCTAGAACCCCCCTTATTATTTCTTGTAGTGCTGGCTTGATGGTCATGTACTCTTTTTCACCTTGCCAATCTTGGAAGCTCTTTCTCTCTCCATCCTTGTTGAATGTCAGCCTTGCAGGTAAAGTATTCTTGGCTGCATGTTCTTCTCATTTAGTGCCTGGAATACAGCTTGCCAGCCCTTTCTGGCTTGCCGGTTTTCTGTGGACATATCTGATGTTATTCTGATGGGCCTTCCTCTGTACGTGAGTAATCTCTTCCCCCTAGCTGCTCTCAAGGGCTCCTGTCTAAAATTTTGATTCATCATTTTCACAATCAGGTGTCTCAAGGTCTTTCTAGAGTCTATGATCTTGGCAGAAACCTTTCTGCCTCTAGGACAGGAATGCTGGTTCCATTTGCCAGACTGGGAAAATTCTCCTGGAAAAATTTCATGAAACGTTGGAACGTTTCATGGCATCATTTATTTCCCTAATTCTGTTTTCATGGCTTCTAAGCTTTTTGCTCCAAGCCTCCTCCTCATCCTTTTTCTCTATCTGTTTGTCCTCTAGATCACTAATTCTATCTTCTGCCTCAGTTATCATAGCTGTTAGAGAAAATAGATTAGATTGGAACTCATTGAGAGCATTGTTAACATCTTCCCTGGTGGCTTTCACTTCTGCCCTAATCAATTCCATTTTGTCATTAAAGGGTTTCTCCAACCTAGCTATTGCCTGGATAATTGTTAGCCTGAATTCCCTTTCCAACATACTGTTTATATCCATATCCAATAGCTCCGATGGAGAGGGCACAGTCTCTGAATTTTTCCTCTGTGCATTCCTTGTCATAGTCATTCTGGTGAGAGATGGCTGAAGGGATATGTCGCTGAATGTATCAACCGTGATCCAGGCAAGGTGCACCCTGGAATGCTTCTGAGCAATCAGGAGTCACCACCAAAAAGAAAGGGAAAAAAAAGAAAGAGAGAGAGAGAGACCAAAAAAAAAAAAAAAAAAAGAAAGAAAGAAAAGAAAAGACCCAGCCAGACTGAGCCCCTAAGGTAAGATTTATAAAGTATAGAAACAAAGACAGACAAACAAAAAGACCAAGAAAAATCAATGAGAAGGAAAAAAAGAACCCAGCCAAAATGAACCCCAAGTATAAGATTTATATACTACCAGAACAAAAACAAATACACAGAAACGCTGACAGAAGAAAAAGATGGGAGGGTGGTTATAAATACTCAATGTGGGTGAGGAAGGTTATTTTGATTTTTCCTGGGTATATCTTGATATCTTTGTTAAAGGACTCAACTTTCCCAAGATAAAGGGGGATTAAATCTGATTTTTATATAGCCATAGTATTGATTGGAGAAAGAGGATTACCTTGAAGCTTATCTCTATATGAATATTAAAAAAACAGAAACGAAAAAGAAAAACACAGGTATATATATCACAAAAGTTCAAGTTAAAAGATTATTATGGAATTTGTTGTACTGAACCTCCTTTGTGATGGTAAATAGGTTAAAATTATTAAAAAATTTAAAAGAACAAGAATAGTGGGAACAAATTAAAAATAAAAGTTGTATCTAGGAATTATACAGGTTTTAGGGCAATGCTGGGAACTTAATATCTTCTTTACTTCTGATATTGTGTATTTACATTTTTATGGTGACCCTGTGGTGGTTGTCCTCTTTTTTTGTTTGTTTGGTTTTGGGGTTTTTTTGGTGTTTTTTGGGGGCTGGCTTTCTTTGGGAAGGGCCTGCCACATAGTTTTTCAGGTAGTCTTGCTAAAGTTGAGTCCTCCTGCCTCCTATCAAGCGGCTGGGCTCTGAGGAAACCAGTTTTTCAGGCTTTTGTTCACTGGAGGGTTTCTTTTCCCCCCATTGGTGGCTTTTGGTGGTTCTTTGGATGTTTAGAGGAAAGCAAACTGCCCCCAGAGCTCTGTCTAGAGAGAAGTTTCAGTGTGTTCCCCTCTGGGTGGTCCAGAGCACACAGACTTCCCCTCTGCCATCTCCCACTGGCAGAGCACATTTCCAGCCATAGTCTCAGGGGTTGCAGGAGCTCCCGCTTGTCTCTGTACCTTGGTGCTACTAAAGCCACTAGCGATATTAGTCCAGAGAGCTTGATTCCAGTGGCTGCCTTTGCCTTGGCTGTCTGGGCAGGTCCAGGCCACAGGGGAGATCCCAACCAGGGATAGCATACAGAGATTTTCATGGTGGCCCAGGGTGGGAGTGTTCAGATTCTTGGCCAGTCCTAGAGAGCACCGGCTAGCACCTGCAGGGACCTGTCTTAGGGGATGATGTGGAGTGTGACTCAGACCCTGGTCATGCAGTGTGTGTACAAAGTACAAAAGTCTGTGGTTCTAGAGAGTGCTGGCTGGCGTCCATACCAGAATCTCTCACATGCACCACCACCCAGATGCTCTCATGTGTGCCTGTGGCTCAGGGACCACGTCCTGGATGCTTTGCCTCACTTTTTCTGGCACAGCCCTGGCAATGGCCATCCTGGGTCCTTGGGCTTAAGCCCATGCTCATAACCACCCGATTCCACCAATTTACCCTTAAGATCTTTTGGTCTTTTTGAGTGCTTTTAACAAGACTCCAAGTTAATGCTGGTCCCTAATCACAGGGCACTCTCGTATTGGGGTATTACTTTCCAATGTGTCTCTTCTGGTGGCTCCCTCCCCTCTTTTTTATCTTCCAATATCAGTCCGATGTTTTCACTCTGCTTTATCTGTCCACTGGTGTCTTCTGCCCACGTCAAGATCCAGAAGTGTATAATCCTACATCTCAGACTGATTTCATGGGTATTCAGAGTGTTCTGGTAGATAATCAGCTCACTTTAGGGAACCGGTTGAAACAGCGTCTCCTACTTCTTTGTCATCTTGCCTCAAATACATATTTCTTATTATAAATCACAATATCAAAGTCAATAACAATTACTAACCCCTGGCAATAATGGCCAGGAAAAAAGAGAGAATAAACAAAGTATCAGAAACAGATCAGAACATACTACCATCAGAAATGAAATGAGTAACATCACTACAAAATCTACACATATTAAAACAATAAGAAAATATTAGGAACAAATTTATGTCAATGAATTAGACAACTTAGATTAAAATAATAAGCTCCTTGACAAAAAGCACAAACTACCAAAGTTCACTCAAGAAAAAAGAGCCTGTATAACCCCTGAATGGACATGTGTGGTAGGAGTTCCTTCTGGGATATATTTTTCTTTTCATTCTGTTTGTGAAATGTGGATCTGAGAAGTATGAGAGAAAGAACATTGAATCTAGGGCTTACTAGATGTGTGTATTAGGCAAAGCTCTGCCATTAACTAGATTTCTTTGAGACCTGGGGAAATTTGAAACCTCTCAACCCTCAGTTTTCTCTTGTAGTTTGCGGGGATTGTTGTGAGGGTTTTTGTGATGATTAAATAAAATGATGAAGATGCAAGGTACTTGGTCAGGTGTAAGATCTAGTAAAAACTGGAGCTGCTGTTTTGCCTTAATGTTTTGTGATGGAAAATGAAGCAATTTCTCAGTTTTCTTGGTGATAACATCAGAGCTCTGGTGATGGGTGTTTGAAAATATCCACTGAAGCAGTGTTATTTGTTCAAGTATAATAGTAACAGCTGTAATCATAATCAGATTTTTAAAGCACCTTTATTTGATAGAAGAATAAAGCCCTTCAGAGGACTGTGTGAACCATATATCATGTGCTTGAAGTTAAAAAAAAATGGACAAAGATTTTTTTTTAAGATCACATTTTGATGAGTTTTAATAGACATATACACTTGTATAATCACTATCACAATAAAGATATGAAATATGCCTATTTTCAAAAGGGTCTCTTGTGTATAATGTCTGCTTCCTTTCTCCCTCCCCTCTCCACTATATGGACAGATGTTCTTACTAGGAAAACTGAGATTCTCAGGAGAGAGTCGCCAACTCTAGTTCCTGGAGTCACTTCAATACCTACTCAAGTTTTCTTCATGTCAAAACTTAGTCACCTCTCATGCGGTTTAAAGTCATTTATCCTTGGTTGAAATTCACTATAAAAGTTCTTTTTGTTCCACCATTTGTTGAGCCCCTCTTCCTTTTGCTATATTCTAGAGTTTCACCCCTCCTTCCACCTCTCATTCCTCTTCTTGGGGTCCCACCTGCCAACATCTGCTAATAGTAGACACGCACTGAATGCTCTCCCACACACAGATGTCTCCATGGATACCAGACCAAAAAAAAAAAGAACAGAAAGATAAAAGGAAATGTATGCTTGCTTTAGAAGACTATCCAACTTCTGTCTGGGCCCAGTAGAGCATTAGGTTCTGGGTGCTGAGGTCTAGGTTTCATTGAAAGTAAATGGATTTGAGTCCCATTTTAATAAACCAGTTAGAGCCTTATTTAATATTTTCCCCTGAAAATAGTACCTTTTTGTATCTTGATACTCTCATAATACGTAAGGATTATTCACAACCCAGCAGTACATATTGGTTTCAGTTATTAGTGGTCTACACAAGACATCTAAAAGCAGTGATTTGTTTTGAAACGAATTCAGTAAACCAGAAGATTGATATTATTTTACTGACAAAGCGATTCAACACAGGTATTTGTAAAGTCACCAGGTTTAAACCAGATATAGTCCTAGATTGGGGGCAACTAAAATATAGTACTTTAAAAAGGTAACTAGATGTTTAATAATACAGATACTTAAATTAAATCTTTTTTTATGTTTAAATCTCATATAAAGCTACCTCGTTTCCTCAAGAATTTAGTGGAATGAGGCATTCCATAGAGGTGAACTGTCCAGACAATTGAAATAAACCCAAATCAATACTAATGCTTTTAAAACATTTAAGTCTTTTTTCATATGAAAATCTGTTTAGATATATATTGCACATTTCCCTGACTTCTTTTTATTTTATTTTATTTTCAGCATAACAGTATTCATTGTTTTTGCACCACACCCAGTGCTCCATGCAATGCGTGCCCTCCATAATAACCAACACCTGGTTCCCCCAACCTCCCACCCCCCCACCCCTTCAAAACCCTCAGGTGGTTTCTCAGAGTCCATAGTCTCTCATGGTTCACCTCCCCTTCCAATTTCCCTCAACTCCCTTCTCCTCCCCATCTCCCCATGTCCTCCATGTTATTTGTTATGCTCCACAAATAAGTGAAACCATACGATAATTGACTCTCTCTGCTTGACTTATTTCACTCAGCATAATCTTTTCCAGTCCCATCAATGTTGCTACAAAAGTTGGGTATTCATCCTTTCTGATGGAGGCATAATACTCCATAGTGTATATGGACCACATCTTCCTTAACCATTCATCCTTTGAAGGGCATCTTGGTTCTTTCCACAGTTTGGCGACCAAAGATACAGATGTAGTGAAAAGAAGGGCCATCTGTACCCCAATGTTTATTTCCCTGACTTCTTAAACAAAATTTGTTTTCCTTAAATTCACCTTTTCATAAAGAATTATTTCGAACTTTAGGAAATTTATTTATTTATTTGTTTCTTTTAAAGTTTTTATTTAAATTCCAGCTAGTTAACATACAATGTAATATTAGTTTCAGGCACAGAGTATAGTGATTAAACATTTCCATACAATATTGTATTCCATACAATATTGCATTCCATACAATACCTCATGCTCATCATAAAATGTGCACTGTTAATATATAAATATTTATCATATATTTATATATATTTCTTTTTATTAATATACTAACTTAATTTATTAATATTGTCATTTATTAATATGATGTAATAATATAATATAATATAATATAATATAATATAATATAATATAATATTAATGTATTATTTGCTTCAGGAGTATAGGTCTGTGAATCATCAGTCTTACACAATTCACAGCACTCACCATAGCACATACCCTCCTTTATGTTCATAACCCAGCCACCCTATCCCTCCCTCCCCAACCCCCAGCAACCCTCAGTTTGTTTCCTGAGATTGAGTCTCTTATGGTTTTTATCCCTCCCTGGTTCCATTCTTGTCTCATTTTTTCCCTCCCTTCCACCCACAACCCTCTGACCTGACTCTCAAATTCCTCATAAGAGAGATCATGTGATAATTTTCCTCCTCCGATTGACTTATTTTGCTTGGCTTAATACCCTCTAGTTCCATCCACATCATAGTAAATAGCAAGATCTCAGGGGTTTTTTGATGGCTGCATATTATTCCATTGTGTATATATACCACTTCTTCATTATCCACTCATCTGTTGATGTACATCTAGGTTCTTTCCATAGTTTGGCTATTGTTGACGATGCTTCCATAAACGTTGGGGTGCATGTGCCCCTTTGGATCACTACATTTGTAACTTTAGGGTAAATACTCAATAGTTCAATTGCTGGGTCAGAGGGTAGCTCTATTTACAACTCTTTGAGGAACCTCCATACTTTTTTTCTAGAGTGGCTCCACCAGCTTGTATTCCCACTAAACATGTTGGAGGCTTCCCCTTTCTCTGCATCCTTGCCAACATCTATTGTTTCCTAATGGGTTAATTTTATCCAATCTGACTGGTGTGAAGTGGTATCTCACTGAGGTTTTGATTTGTATTTCCCTGATGCTGAGTGATGTTGAGAACTTTTTCATGAGTCTGTTGGTCATTTGGATGTCTTCTTTGTCAAAACATCTGTTCATCCAGGATCTATAAAGAACTCCTCAAACTCAACACACACAAGACAATCATATAAAAAAAAATGGGCAGAAGATATGAACAGACACTTCTCCAATGAAGACATACAAATGGCTATCAGACACATGAAAAAATGTTCATCATCACTAGCCATCAGGGAGATTCAAATTAAAACCACAGTGAGATATCACCTTAAACCAGTTAGAATGGCCAAGATTAGCAGGACAGGAAACAACATGTATTGGAGAGGATGTGGAGAAAGGGGAACCCTCTTACACTGTTGGTGGGAATGCAAGTTGGTGCAGCCACTTTGGAGAACAGTGTGGAGATTCCTCAAGAAATTAAAAATAGAGCTTCCCTATGACCCTGCCATTGCACTACTGGGTATTTACCCCAAAGATACAGATGTAGTGAAAAGAAGGGTCATCTGTACCCCAATGTTCATAGCAGCAATGGCCACAGTCGTCAAACTATGGAAAGAACCAAGATGCCCTTCAACAGACAAATGGATAAGGAAGATGTGGTCCATATACACTATGGAGTATTATGCCTCCATCAGAAAGGATGAATACCCAACTTTTGTAGCAACATGGACGGGACTGGAAGAGATTATGCTGAGTGAAATAAGTCAAGCTGAGAGAGTCAATTATCTTATGGTTTCACTTATTTGTGGAGCATAACAAATAACATGGAGGACATGGGGAGATGAAGAGGAGAAGGGAGTTGAGGGAAATTGGAAGGGGAGGTGAACCATGAGAGACTATGGACTCTGAGAAACCACCTGAGGGTTTTGAAGGGATGGGAGGTGGGAGGTTGGGGGAACCAGGTGGTGGATATTAGGGAGGGCACGTATTGCATGGAGTACTGAGTGTGGCACAAAAACAATGAATGCTGTTACGGTGAAAAGAAATAAAAAATAAATAAAAATGCATTTTTATAGAATAAAAAAAAATCTGTTCATGTCTTCTGCCCATTTCTTTTCCTTTTCCTTTTTTCTTTTCTTTTCATTTTTCAGTGTTCCAAGATTAATTGTTTATGCACCATACCCAGTGCTCCCTGCAATACGTGGCCTCCTTAATATCAACTACCAGGCTCATCCAAACCCTCACCTCCTCCCCTTCAAAACCCTCACTTTGTTCCTCAGAGTCCACAGTCTCTCATGGTTCTTCTCCCCCTCTGATTTCCCCTAATTCACTTCTTCTCTCCTTCTCCCAATGTCCTCCATGTTATTCCTCATGCTCCACAAGCAAGTGAAAGCATATAATAATTGACTGTCTCTGCTTGACTTATTTCACTCAGCATAATTTCATCCAGTCCCATCTATGTGGATAAAAAGTTAGGTTTTCATCCTTTCTGATGGACACATAATACTCCATTGTGTGTGTGTGTGTGTGTGTGTGTGTGTGTGTGTGTGCATAGATATGAGATATAGATATATCTATATATCTACATATCTATATCTATACACACACACAAATATACCATATCTATATGTATAGATAAGGTATATGTGTGTATATATATGTATACATATCTATATATGTATACATATCTATATCTATAGATCTATATGTATAGATATGGTGTATGTATAAATATACATATATATGTATATATGTATATGTATATGTATATGTATATGTATATATGTATGTGTGTATAAATATATCATATCTTCTTTATCCATTCATCTGTTGAAGGACATCTTGGCACTTTCCACAGCTTGGAAACTGTGGCCATTGCTGCTTCTGCCCATTTCTTGATTAGATTATTTGTTTTTCGGGTGTTGAGATTGATCAGTTCATAATAGATTTTGGATACTAGCCCTTTATCTGATATGTCGTTTGCAAATAACTTCCCCCATTCTGTTGGTTGTCTTTTCATTTTGTTGACTGTTTCCTTTGCTGTACAAAAGCTTTTTATCTTGATGAAGTCTCAATAGTTCGTTTTTGCTTTTGATTCCCTTGCCTTTGGCAAAGTTTCTAGGAAGAAGTTGCTGCACCTGAGGTAGAAGAGGTTGATGCCTGTGTTCTCCTCAAGGATTTTGATGCATTCTTGTCTCACATTGAGGTCTTTCATTCATTTTGAGTCTATTTTTGTGTGTGGTATAAGAAAATGGTCCAGTTTCATTCTTCTGCATGTGGCTGTCCAATTTTCCCAACATCATTTGTTGAAGAGACTGTCTTTTCTTCTTGGACATTCTTTCCAGCTTTGTTGAATATTAGTTGACCATAGAGTTGAGGGATCATTTCTGGGGTCTCTATTCTGTTCCATTGACCTGTGTGTCTGTTTTTGTGCCAGTACCATACTATCTTGATGATTACAACTTTGTAATAGAGCTTGAAGTCTGGAATTGTGATGCCATCAACTTTGGTTTTCTTTTTCCACATTCCTCTGGTTATTCAGGGTCTTTTCTGGTTCCATATAAATTTCTGGATTATTTGTTCCATTGCTTTGAGAAAAAAATTGATGATGTTTTGATAGGGATTGCATTAAATGTGTAGATCGCTTTAGGTAGCATAGACATTTTCACAATATTTGTTCTTCCAATCCATGATCATGGAACATTTTTCCATTTCTTTGCATCTTTCTCTATTTCTTTCATGAATACTTTATAGTTTTCTGAGTACAGATCCTTTGCCTCTTTGGTTAGATTTATTCCTAGGTATCTTATGGTTTTGGGTGCAAGCGTAAATGGGATTGACTCCTTAATTTCACTTTCTCCTGTCTTGCTGTTGGTGTATAAAATGCAACTGATTTCTGTGCATTGATTTTATATCCTGACACTTTACTGAATTCCTGTATGAGTTCTAGCAGTTTTGGGGTGGAGTCTTTTGGGTTTTCCACATAAAGTATCATATCAACTGCAAAGAGTGAGAGTTTGACTTCTTATTGCTGATCCGGATGCCTTTTATTTCTTTTTGTTGTCTGATTTCTGAGGCCGGGACTTCTAGTACTATGCTGAATAGCAGTGGTGATAGTGGACATCCCTGCTGTGTTTCTGACCTTAGGGGAAAAGGTCTCAGTTTTTCCCCTTTGAGAATGCTATTCACTGTGGGTTTTTCATAGATGGCTTTCATGATATTGAGGTATGTACCCTCCATCCCTACACTGTGAAGAGATTTGATCAAGAAAAGATGCTGTAACTTGTCAAATGCTTTTTCAGCATCTATTGAGACTATCATATGGTAGTTGTTCTTTTTTTTATTAATGTATTGTATCACATTGATTGATTTCCAGATGTTGAACCAAACTTGCAGCCCAGGAATAAATCCCACCTGGTCCTGGTGAATAATCCTTTTAATGTACTGTTGGATCCTATTGGCTAGTATTTTAGTGAGAATTTTCGCATCTGTGTTTCTCAAGGATATTGGTCTGTAATCCTCCTTTTTGATGGGGTATTTGTCTAGTTTTGGGATCAAGGTAATGCTGGCCTCATAAAATTAGTTTGGAAGTTTTCATTCCCTATCTATTTTTTTTTTGGAACAGTTTCAGGGGAATAGATATTAATTCTTCTTTAAATATTTGGTAGAATTCCCCTGGGAAGCTGTCTGGCCCTGGGCTCATTTGTTCGGAGATTTTTGATGACTGTGTCAATCTTCTTACTGATTATGGGTCTGTTCAGGTTTTCTATCTCTTCCTGGTTCGGTTTTGGTAGTTGATACATCTCTAGGAATGCATCTTCCAGATTGTCAAATTTGCTGGCATATAGTTGTTCATAATATCTTCTTATAACCATTTGTACTTTTTTGGTGTTGGTTCTGATCTCTCCTCTTTCATTCATGGTTTTATTTATTTATTTGGGTCCTTTCTCTTTTCTTTTTGATACGTCTGGCCAGGACTTGATCAATCTTATTAACTCATTCAAAGAACCAGGTCCTAGTTTTGTTGATTTCTTCTACTGTTCTTTTGGTTTCTATTTCATTGATTTATGCTCTGATCTTTATTATTTCTCTCCTTTTGCTGGATTTAGGCTTTTTGCTCTTCTTTCTCCAGTTCCTTCAAGTATAAGATTATGTCGTGTACTTGAGATCTTTCTTGTTTTTTGATAAAGGCTTGTATCACTGTATACTCTCCTCTCCAGATCCCCTTTGCTGTGTCCCACAGATTTTGAACAGTAATGTTTTCAGTTTCCTTTGTTTCCATGCATTTTTTCAATTCTTTAATTTCTTGGTTGACCCATTCATTCTTTAGTAGAATTCTCTTTAGCCTCCATGTATTTGAGTTCTTTCCAACTTTCCTCTTGTGATTGAGTGCTAGCTTCAGAGCACTGTGGTCTGAATATGCAGGGAATGATCCCAATCTTTTGGTACTGGTTGAGACCTGATTTGTGACCCAGGATGTGATCTATTCTGGAGAATGTTCCATGTGCACTAGAGAAGAATGTGTATTCTGTTGATTTGGGATGGAATGTCCTGAATGTATCTGTGATGTCCATCTGGTCCAGTGTTTATTTAAAGCCTTTATCTCCTTGTTGATCTTTTGTTTGGATGATCTGTCCATTTCACTGGGAAGGTGTTAACGTCCCCTACTATTATTTTATTATTGTTGATGTGCTTCTTTGATTTTTTATTAATTGGTTTATATAATTGGTTTCTCCTGTGTTAGGGGCATAGATATTTAATATTGTTAGATCTTCTTATTGGACAGACCCTTTAAGTATGATATAGTGTCCTTCCTCATCTTTTATTATAGTCTTTGGCTTAAAATCTAATTTATCTGATATAAGGATTGTCAATCCAGCTTTCTCTTGATGGCCATTAGCATGGTAAATTGTTTTCCACACACTCACTTTAAATCTGGAGGTGTCTTTGGGTCTAAAATGAGTTTCTTATAGACAGGATATCGATGGGTCTTGTTTTTTTTTTTGTTTTTTGTTTTTTGTTTTTTGTTTTTTTGTTTTGTTTTTTTTTTTTTTTTAATCCATTCTGATATCCTGTGTCTTTTGATTGGGGCATTTAGCTCATTTACATTCAGGGTAACTATTGAAACATATTAATTTACTGCCACTGTATTGCCTGTAAGGTGACTGTTACTTTCTATCGTCTCTGTTCCTTTCTGATCTACTACTTTTATGCTCTCTCTTTGCTTAGAGAACCCCTTCAACATTTGCTATAGGGTTGGTTTGGTGTTTGCAAATTTTTTTTTTTTAAATTTTTGTTTGTCCTGGAAACTTTTTAACTCTCCTTCTATTTTCTTTTTTTTTTTAATGATTTATTTCTTTTCACCATAACAGTATTCATTGTTTTTCACCACACCCAGTGCTCCATGCAATCCATGCCCTCCATAGTACCCACCACCTGGTTCCCCCAACCTCCCAACCCCCGCCCCTTCGAAACCCTCAGGTTGTTTTTCAGAGTCCACAGTCTCTCATGGTTCGCCTCCCCTTCTAATTTCCCTCAACTCCCTTCTCCTCTCCATCTACCCTTGTCCTCCGTATTCTTTGCTATGCTCCATAAATAAGTGAAACCATATGATACTTGACTCTCTCTGCTTGGCTTATTTCACTCAGCATAATATCTTCCAGTCCCGTCCATGTTGCTACAAAAGTTGGGTATTCATCCTTTCTGATGGAGGCATAATACTCCATGGTGTATATGGACCACATCTTCCTTATCCATTCATCCTTTGAAGGGCATCTTGGTTCTTTCCACAGTTTGGTGACCGTGGCCATTGCTGCTATAAACATTGGGGTACAGATGGCCCTTCTTTTCACTACATCTCTATCTTTCGGGTAAATACCCAGGAGTGCAATTGCAGGGTCGTAGGGAAGATCTATTTTTAATTTCTTGAGGAATCTCAACAGTGTTCTCCAAAGTGGCTGCACAACTTGCATTCCCACCAACAGTGAAAGAGGGTTCCCCTTTCTCCACATCCACTCCAACACACATTGTTTCCTGTCCTGCTAATTTTGGCCATTCTAACTGGTGTAAGGTGGTATCTCAAAGTGGTGTTAATTTGAATCTCCCTGATGGCTAGTGATGATGAACATGTTTTCATGTGTCTGATAGCCATTTGTATGTCTTCATTGGACAACTGTCTGTTCATATCTTCTGCCCATTTTTTATATGATTGTCTGTTTTGTGTATGTTGAGTTTGAGGAGTTCTTTATAGATCCTGGATATCAACCTTTTGTCTTTACTGTCATTTGTAAATATCTTCTCCCATTCCATGGGTTGCCTCTTTGTTTAGTTGACTGTATCTTTCACTGTGCAGAAGCTTTTGATCTTGATGAAATCCCAAAAGTTCATTTTCGCTTTTGTTTCCATCGCCTTTGGAGACATATCTTGAAAGAAGTTGCTGTGGCTGATATCAAAGAGGTTACTGCCTATGTTCTCCTCTAGGATTCTGATGGATTCCTGTCTCACGTTGAGGTCTTTTATCCATTTCGAGTTTATCTTTGTGTACAGTGTAAGAGAATGGTCGAGTTTCATTCTTCTACATATAGCTGTCCAGTTTTCCCAGCACCATTTATTGAAGAAACTGTCTTTTTTCCACTGGATATTTTTTCTTGTTCTGTCGAAGATTATTTGACCATAGAGTTGAGGGTCCATATCAGGGCTCTCTACTCTGTTCCACTGGTCTATGTGTCTGTTTTTATGCCAGTACCACGCTGTCTTGGTGATCACAGCTTTGTAGTAAAGGTTGAAATCAGGTAACGTGATGCCGCCAGTTTTATTTTTGTTTTTCAACATTTCCTTAGCAATTCGGGGTCTCTTCTGATTCCATACAAATTTTACGATTATTTGCTCCAGCTCTTTGAAAAATACCGGTGGAATTTTGATCGGAATGGCATTAAAAGTATAGATTCTCTAGGCAGTACAGACATTTTAACAATGTTTATTCTTCTGATCCAAGAGCCTGGAATGGTCTTCCATCTTTTTGTGTCTTCTTCAATTTCTTTCATGAGTGTTGTGTAGTTCCTCAAGCACAGATCCTTAACCTCTTTGGTTAGGTTTATTCTGAGGTATCTTATGGTTCTTGGTGCTATAGTAAATGGAATTGATTCTCTAATTTGCCTTTCTGTATTTTCATTGTTAGTGTATAAGAAAGCCACTGATTTCTGTACATTGACTTTGTATCCTGCCACCTTACTGAAATGCTGTATGAGTTCTAGAAGTTTGGGGGTGGAGTCTTTCGGGTTTTCCATTTAAAGAATCATGTCATCTGCGAAGAGAGTGAGTTTGACTTCTTCCTTGCCAATTTGGATGCCTTTTATTTCTCTTTGTTGTCTGACTACTGTTGCTAGGACTTCTAATACTATGTTGAACAAGAGTGGGGAGAGTGGGTATCCTTGTCATGTTCCTGATCTCAACGGGAAGGCTGCAAGGTTTTTCCCATTGAGGATGATACTTGCTGTGGGTCTTTCATAGATAGATTTGATGAAGTTCAGGAATGTTCCCTCTATCCCTATACTTTGAAGCATTTTAATCAGGAACGGATGCTGGATTTTGTCAAATGCTTTTTCTGCATCAATTGAGAGGATCATGTGGTTCTTTTCTCTTATTGATTTGTGCTATCACACTGATTGATTTGCAAATGTTGAACCATCCTTGTAACCCAGGGATAAATCCCACCTGGTCATGGTGGATAATCTTTTTAATGTACTTTTGGATCCTGTTTGCTAGGATCTTGTTGAGAATTTTAGCATCCATATTCATCAGTGATATTGGTCTGAAATTCTCCTTTTTAGTAGGGTCTTTGCCTGGTTTGGGGATCAGGTTAATGCTGGCTTCATACAAAGGGTCTGGAAGTTTTCCTTCTGCTTCAGTTTTTTGAAACAGCTTCAGGAGAATAGGTGTTATTTCTTCTTTGAAAATTTGATAGAATTCCCCAGGGAATCCATCAGGTCCCAGGCTCTTGTTTTTTTGGGAGGCTTTTGATCACTGCTTCAATCTTGTTACTAGATATCGGTCTATTCAGGTTGTCAATTTCCTCCTGGTTCAATTTTGGGAGTTTATAGTTTTCCAGGAATGCATGCATTTCATCTAGGTTGCTTAGCTTATTGGCATATAACTGTTGATAACTTCTGATGATTGTTTCTACTTCCTTGGTGTTGTGATCTCTCCCTTTTCATTCATAATTTTATTAATTTGGGCTTTCTCTCTTTTCTTTTGGATTAATGTGGCCAATTGTTTATCGATCTTATTGATTCTTTCAAAAAACCAGCTTCTAGTTTCATTGATACGTTCTATGGTATCTCTGGTCAGGATCTATAAATAACTCCTCAAACTCAACACACACAAAACAGATAATCATGTCAAAGAAGGGGCAGAAGATATGAACAGACACTTCTCCAATGAAGACATACAAATGGCTATCAGACACATGAAAAAATGTTCATCATCACTAGCCATCAGGGAGATTCAAATTAACACCACATTGAGATACCACCTTACGCCAGTTAGAATGGTCAAAATTAGCAAGAGAGGAAACAACGCGTGTTGGAGAAGATGTGGAGAAAGGGGAACCCTCTTTCACTGTTGGTGGGAATGCAAGTTGTGCAGCCACTTTGGAGAACACTGTTGAGATTCCTCAAGAAATTAAAAATAGAGCTTCCCTATGACCCTGCAATTGCACTCCTGGGTATTTACCCCAAAGATAGAGATGTAGTGAAAAGAAGGGTCATCTGTACCCCAATGTTTATAGCAGCAATGGCCACGGTCGCCAAACTGTGGAAAGAACCAAGATGCCCTTCAAAGGATGAATGGATAAGGAAGATGTGGTCCATATACACTATGGAGTATTATGCCTCCATCAGAAAGGACGAATACCCAACTTTTGTAGCAGCATGGACGGGACTGGAAGAGATTATGCTGAGTGAAATAAGCCAAGCAGAGAGAGTCAAGTATCATATGCTTTCACTTACTTGTGGAGCGTAACAAATAATATGGAGGACAAGGGTAGATGGAGAGAAAGGAGTTGAGGGAAATTGGAAGGGGGAGTGAACCATGAGAGACTTTGGACTCTGAAAAACAACCTGAGGGTTTTGAAGGGGCGTGTGATGGGAATTTGGGGGAACCAGGTGGTGGGTATTAGGGAGGGCATGGATTGCATGGAACACTGAGTGTGTTGAAAAAACAATGAATACTGTTACCCTGACAAGAAATAAAAATTTTTTAAAAAAGAAAAAGGATAAAATTAGAAAGAAAAACATAATCTAGGAATTGTTATTTGAGTGTTTTGACATGCCAAGCACTTTTATACTTGGAGGGACAGTGTGGGTGGTGATTAAAAACATAAGCTCTGGCATCCAATGCACCTTGTTCGAATCTTGGCTCTATCTGTGACCTTGGGTAGGCTTTTTCTACTCTCAGCCTTCTTTTCTGTATTTAAAATGGGGATCATAATAGCCATGTGATGAAGATTAGTGAGATGATACATATAAATAAAGTCCTTAACCCAGTGCATGTTTCAGAATAAGTGCTAAAGACATAGTACTCATTATCACCCTTATTGTGTTAGGCATTATCTCATTTAACACTCATAGCACCTATATGACCCAGAAAGCTGATTGCAAAATTGATATTTATAACTGTGCTCAGGGGGCGCCTGGGTTTCTCAGTGGGTTAAAGCCTCTGCCTTCAGCTCAGGTCATGATTCCAGGGTCCTGGGATCAAGCCCCGCATCAGGCTCTCTGCTCAGTGGGGAGTCTGCTTCCCTTCCTCTCTCTGCCTGCCTGTCTGCCTACTTGTGATCTCTGTCTGTCAAATAAATAAATAAAATCTTTTTTTTTTTTTTAAAAGGCAGAACTACAAAGAGGAGGAGAGTAACGTCATAACCTGGAAGCATTAGCACCATCCGAGTTTAAAAAAAAAAAAAAAGAAAAAAAAGAACTGTGCTCAGATTTCAGGTGAACTTGGGAATAAGTGTCTGTTGACCTAAAGAATTCTTGTGTTAGGCAATTAATATTACATAGGTAGGAATTATCAATGAATCTTCTCTCATAATCTTACTTAAGGGTCCTAAGGAAGGAGTCGGATGCAGGACAGTAGGCATTGGATTTGACACTAGATGCCCAGTCTTCTCCTCCTAGCCCTGCCATTCCTTTCCTATGGGGCCAGGAGCTTTTGACTAGATAAATGAAAGTGTTTCTATTGCTAAATCTTACCTGTTTGTGGAATACTTCTGAGCGATACAAAGCAGTGTGCTCTCCTGAGTACCATTGTAACTATCTTTAAAATGGACCCATAGATGCCCACTCTATAAGAATATAAAAGTTTTAAACTATAGTGGTCTATACCTGCAAAATATTACTTAGAGCAGGGGTTAGCAGACATTCTTTGTAAAGGACGAAATAATAAATATTTTAGATTTTTGAGGGCCATGAAGTTTCAGTTGAAACCATGAAGTTTCAATTGAAAATATTCATTCTGTTTTTTAACAAAAAGAAAAATAAATCAGCCATAAAAAATAAGTAAAGGGATGAGTGTGACTGTGTTCTAATAGAACTTTACAAAACCAGATGGTAGGCCTTGGTTTGGTGACTCCCGATTTAGATTCTCATTATTGAGAACCAACTATATGCCAGGAACCTAGAAAGCACTGAGGAATAGCAAGGTAAATGAGACCCAGTATTTATCCTGGAAAAGCTCCCAAATTTATGGGGGAGTCAGATACATAAACAAGTAATCAAAATGCAGGATGATAAGTGCTATATAGCAGCATGAATGGAGTGTCTTTGCTTCATGAAAAAGGAGGCCCCAGTTGTTGTGTGCTCTCATGATGGCTCTATTTGTCTCTTAGGAAGAGTCCTTTTGGTTCAGTGAAACATAAAATTCATCAGTTAAGGTTTCACCTCTTATATCCCCCTCGTTAACCCTAATTATATCATAAGACTCTTAAAATAATGCTCAGACCAAATGGAACTGAAAAGAAGATACTTTTTTCTTGTGTCCATGCTTAAATCTCTCCATAGGGAAACTCTGCTTTGCAGTCTTTCCTTTTGTTGGTGGATTTCCTGTAAACACTAGAGTGATGAAAGAACCAGAGGGGTACAGTAACTTAGCCTGCATATTGGGAAGCCTGGCCCTACTCTTGCATTCGCTAGTTGTGTGCTGGGAGCAGTTTCCTTGGTCTTAATCATCTTGACAAAGCAGCATGAGGAGCCCAGCTAAATGGTTTCCAACATCCCTTCCAGAGCTCTGCTGTTATGGATGATGCACAAGTACAAAGTATACACCCGGCATGTTTTTCCTATGAACTTTCTGTGCTTCTGTTTCAACCTGTGAAATGGTGGATCAGGCAGACTAAGGGAGCCCGAAGTTCTCTTCAATTTTAAGTTGCACTTAGAGGATAAGACTGACTCTTTTCAGGGCATTTTTTTGGGGGGGGTATACTTGGAGAAAATCCCAGGGGGAAGGGCTATGGCCAGATGGAAAATTAATGAAGTGAGAGCCCTTACTTGACCTGCCTAATTTGGAAGGCTTTCTGTAGGAAGTTTGTCAGGAACAGTGGTCATCTTCCACCAACTTCCCTGTCCCCACCATGACCTGCTCTGGCACCAAGAATGTGTCCAGATGCCTTTTAGGAAAATCATTGTGCTCTGGTAGTGCTAAAAATGTCAAGAGACAGGGAGGGAAGCAGGAAGACTTGTGTATGGACCATCTTCTTTTCTAGAAAGAGAATACAGTATAAAGGTTAATGACATGGCTTCTGGTGTCATCCTGTCTGGATTTAAATCCCAACTCCATTAGTGATGGTGGAGAACCTAGGCAAATCATTTAAGGTTTCTGTACCTCATTGAACCATTTTTAAAATGAGGATGCCAGTAGTACCCACTTCATAGGGTTGTTGTGAGAAAAAAGTGAACTTATGCAGTGCCTCACACTTACAAATGTTAGCTGTTATTATTATCATCCTGAGTTGACCAGACAACCTCCTGGGAGAAACAGAACTTCTGGGTGAGAGTGGTACTTTGGGACAGAAATAAAGGTCCTTCCTAGCCTGGGAGGCAGGAGGATGAGGCTTCTATTCTTGGTCTGCCACTGGCTTGATGTGTGACCTAGGCCAAATCTCTGACCCTTTTCAGTCCTGTTTTCCAAAACTAGATAATATGTCAGGTCTCTTCTGGTTTGAACATTTTCTAAGTCATACAGATTCTATGCAAGCTATGCATATAAGCACAGAAAGGACGCAGAGTACAGGCATGATCCAGGTCAGGTGAGGTTAACCTTGAATATCAGACCAGAAAAAGGAGAAATTAAAAAACAAACAAACAAACAAACAAACAAACAAAACTGAGCTAATAAGTTGAACCCTGGCAAAACCATCAAGAAGGCAGAAACTGTCTTTAGGGTTCTACCTATTTTCCTCTCTCTTCTCTTCCTTTCCCTTCAGCTTCTGAATGTCAGCCTGCACTTTTATATGTCTTCCTGTTATGAAGCCCTGCTCACAGGCTATGCAGGGAAGAGGGAGAAAGATCACTGGATGGAGAGAGAGTTCACCATGAGAGGACTCCTAGTTCTAGACCCAGCTGTATTGGGAAGCATTCTTGGGGGCCCCTAATCATCTATCTCTCCACCTATCCTTAGCCCCCACCTCCTTTCAGTTTACTGTCCCCTCCCTCCTTTCCTCTAAGCTTCCATTACCTTTATGCATACATCTTTTATAACACTTATCAGGCTATATTGCAATTGTTTATGTCCACCTGTCTCTCCCAGTAGCCTGTGAGCTTGGGTGACTAGCTGTGCATGTCTGTTTCATATTAGTGGTGTCCAGGACCTTGCTCAGATGTTAGTGCTAAGCAGGTGATTTGGCAGGCAAACTCACTACTTTTGGCATTCTTAGTGAATTGATGAGCAAATAAGAGATGGATCTCTGGGGCACCTGGGTGGCTCAACGGGTTAAGCCTCTGCCTTCGGCTCAGGTCGTGATCTCAGGGTCCTGGGATTGAGCCCTGCATCGGGCTCTCTCCTCAGCAGGGATCCTGCTCCCCCCTCATTCCCTCTCTGCCTGTTTGTGATCTCTCTCTATCAAATAAGTAAATAAATAAATAAAAACAATCTTTAAAAAAAAACGGAGAGAGGAATCTCTATCTTCTGCTTTTTTGGCTTTGTGGCTTAGGCAAGGTGGGTGTCTTCAGTGGATCTCCAGTGCCTTTCTGTAAAATGAGAGAATCAAAGTAATAAACTTCTGAGGTACCTTTCAGTTTTTTTTCTTTTTTTGTGACTTTAAATATATATTGTCAACATCCGATAATAATAGCTTTAAGTTACATTCCTCTCAAGTACATTTGCATTTAAATACTTAAATGCAAAGCCTTTTGCTTTCCTTGGTAGAAAGGATAAGCTGTGATCTCCTTCAATCCTAAACTAGCGGGGTCCAAATTTATGAAGTTCTGTTTTGTAAGTTCCTAAATATTTGATGGCCAAGTGGTGATAATGTATATTCTATGCATTTGATAATGACAAATCTGTAAAGAATGCTGTTTGTGGCTTTGTCTAATCTATCTCTCCTCTCTTTCTTCCCTTCAGCTGGAAATAACTGGCCAGACCTCCCTCTGTGTCTTGGTGCCCCATCCCCTCTCCTGACCATGGAGACTCTCCACAGCTGCCTGACTGCCTCTGTTTCTAAGCTGGTGCCCAGTGGTTACATGGTTTTGGTCTTCCCAGGTCACCCTGATATAGAAGGTCTGGCTAGGGAGGTAGGGCTGGAGGAATCTGAACATTGTGACCAGGGTGACTTGAGTTTCAGGGAAGAGAGTGATCAGAATAAGAAAAAAAGCAAGGCCAACAAGATCTGAAATTTTGTGAGCCCCAGAAAAGGACCCCCCAGTCAGGGGAACTGACCCCAGTCCATGATTTTACTGGAAGACACCTCCAGGCCACCAGAGTTGAAAACCAAAATCACAGTACTGGATCAAATGAAATCACTTAAGAGGTTGAAGACTTCAACTGGGGCATCTAAGAATACTCCCTTTAGGAACAACAAGGCCCAGGAACCCCCAAAAGCCTCAGGTATCTACCAGATGAGGAAGGCAGGGGAGGCCATAAAGCCCTTCTGGCATTCCTATGCTAGCCACTTTGAGGGCTTGGAACCCTTACTTGCATGTGTCCAGACGCTGGTGCACACTTCTAAGAAAGTGAATCAGAAAGTGCTAGTTTTTGATGGCTTTGGCATCCAAGTGGAAGAAGACTCTTGGGAGGAAGAGAACCCTGAGCAGTCCAGTGGCAGCAGGCAAGCCAGGAGCTACCTGAAAAGCATATTCCCTGGGGACCATTACTACCTACAAACATCTGGAAACTCCAGAAACCATGAATTCAAGTTTGTCATCAAGGGCCCCACCTTGGAGGGCATGTGGAAGGAAGCAATGAAGCAATGAGGAGAACACCAGGCACCTACGCCAAGACAAGACCATGTCTTTTGGTGGTGTTACCAAGTTCTTTGGTGGCCCACAAGTAGAAGGCATTCTCCCTGCAAGAGTTGCAGATGGGTCACTACCCTGAGTCTTATTTTGTCAGTGGCAGTAAAGGATTCACCCTGAAGGGTGCCACCTCTCAGGTCCCCTATCCACTCGACCTGCCCTTCTAGCCCCCAAGGCTACACTATGGGACAGCATCATTGGGAGGTGCCAGTGCTGCCAATGCAAGTCCTTGTAGGCCTCAGGCACCTTCAGAATGAGCTTTGAGAGTGAGGAGATGCCAGGCAAGGCCCTCACCACTTCTTCTTTGGCTTCAGCCTTGGCCTCAGCTCTCTTTGAGTTCCAGGATGATACAATGCCACAGAATGGCTGCAGCAGCCACTATTGTTGTATGAAACTACTATTTCACGAGGGAATACTCTTCCTCCAAGGAGCTCAATGAAGACACTGAGATTGTGGTCAGCTTCCTCAAGGAAGGTTACAGTCCTGGAGAGTCCCCTGAGATTGGAAACCTGTGTCAGGAGGGTCACCACTGATGCTATCATGGAGAAACTAGAGGAAAAGCCTACCAAGATGGAGGAGCAGGAGATCTGCAGGGTGCCCAAGGAGTATAGCCAGGCAGGGCAGATCCAGGAGTCCAACTTGGATATGGGTGCAGTGAAGGCAGAGAGTAAAGCCGGCAAGGCTTACACTGGAGTCCCCAGTATTCAGGTGAGGTGGAAGCTGGCTCTTCCCAATCACTATTTGAAGCATTCAGAACCCCCAAAACAGCTAAACTCCCATGGCCTCCCTATAGCCCCACCTTTCAACAGGAATATCCCAGGAGGAATCCATCTACCAGTCAGGTGTCTGGGACTTGATTGATCCTAAAATCCTGGGCAATTTTTGCTCTTTCTTTGGACAGAATTCCTGTAGTTACACCTCAACTCAACCTAGAACCAAAACTGAAGCTCTGGGAATGGAATCCATGTGACTTGGATCACTTAATGATGCCTAAAGCAACTATTTTCCTTAGGCTGTGGGACATTTCCCCGGCTTTGCAATCTTCTCCTCCCCCACCAGCAGGAAATGAATCCAGAGACTGGGGAAGAGGAAAGTCTCTGGGTTGAGTATCAAGAGACCTGGATTTATGTCCCAGCTCTGTGCCCTCTTGTCTGTATAACTTTGAGACAAGTCCTTTCATCTTGCTGGACCTCAGTTTCCTTATGGAAGGGAGGGTGCTGTCTTGGTATCTCAGAGACCTCTAGGCACCTTCTGATAACAACACTCTGTCCTACTTGACCTGAATAATGTAGGAGGACAGCCCTATCACATTCTTCTTAGAACATTCATTGAGTGGAAGCTTTATGTCTAGTATTTTGCAGGGTGTTGTCATGTACATTGTTTCCATTTAATTCTTAAAATAACCTTGTGTAATGGGAGTGATTATCATCATTTTATCAGTGAGGAAACAAACTTAGAGAAGTTCAGTGACTTGCACAAAGTCATTCACATTGTGACAAAATTTAGATTCAGATCTCAATTTTGACTCCAACTTTGCTGCATTTGTCTAGCTCACTACAGTTTTCAGGGGGTTCAATTTGAGTGGTGACAAGTAGGTGCTAGAATTATAGTAGGAGAAATGTTGAATAAACAATAGAAGGAAATTTCTGGCTTTGAGATTTAAGAATGTTTTGATAAAGGGATACTCTATAGTTTCTACAGATAATTTTAGGGTAAAGTATTTCTTAAGGGAAGTTAACTACAATTCTTATTCAGGGAAATAGGAGATCTACCTTGATAGTTTTCAATCAACCTCATCTTTCACATTCCACTCTCAGAAAACTGGACTCCATCAGGACAGAAGCAATAACTCTTTTTTTAGAGAAGGATATTAATTCATTTAAAAGCATTCTCTTTCTATATTTATAGTTTTTAGTAAGATTTAAGGACACAAAAATTAGAATAATGCTATTGGAAGCAAATTTAATTGCAGTGGTTTTATAGACCAATCAAGCAAGTAAACAAACATACCTAATGACTCCATTGGCTGATAGTTAAAATTTGGTACTTTATGTCAAGGTTACCAGTCACTAGGAAGAGGGTCACAGATGAGTGTACCTTACTAAGGGACTGTGTGGACTAGGTGCAGAGATGCCTTGTTGGTTCTTTAAAAGAACAGGTTTTGGAGTCAAAAAGACTTGAGTGTGATTTGCCTTCTAATCAGTGAAATGGGACAAAGCGCTCCATACCTAAGAGGGATGCTGTGGGTATTCAAATGAGCCAGAGTATGTAAGGTGCCTAGCCTAGCACCATTCGTGACATGTTGAAGGCATCCACAGAGTGGTATCTGTTGTCATTATTGAAATTTGGTAAATTATTAGCTGAACAATGTGCCACCAGAGAAATAATTCAAGACAGTACTATACCAGCAGTTGGTTAATGCAGTCGAAGGAGCAGTGTCTAAGTTCAGGAAATTGGCTTCTAGTTTCATTTCCACCCCTGATTTGCTTCGTGACTTTGAGACAGATTCTTCCCCTCACTGAGCCTCAGTTTCTCCGTCTGAACCAGAGAATTTACACCAGATGATTCCTGAGGATCTCTCCAGCCTATCTCTAGTTATTTCCTCCCACCTAAGCTCTTAATTGTTTCTCTGAGTCCAGTGGGAGATGGTTGCTGCCCAGTAGCTTGTTTCAGAATAGCTTTTCTTCTCTCCATCTACCCTTGTCCTCCATATTGTTTGTTATGCTCCACAAATAAGTGATAAGGGAGTTGAGGGAAATTGGAAGGGGAGGTGAACCATGAGAGACTATGGACTCTGAAAAACAACCTGAGGGTTTTGAAGGGGTGGGGGGTGGGAGGTTGGGGGAACCCGGTGGTGGGTACTAGGGAGGGCACGGATCGCATGGAGCACTGGGTGTGGTGAAAAAACAATGAATACTGTTACGCTGAAAAGAAATAAATCATTTAAAAAAAATAGTTAGCATCTGAATTGCAATGAACTCTGAAAGATTTAAAAGACCTTGTACCAGAAAAATGAAGGTAAAATATCTCATTAATGACCTTTAAAATATTGACTATGTATTGAAATGATATTTTAAATGCATCACAACCCAATATGTGTTCTACAGTTAATAAAAAATATCTTATTAAAAAAAAAAAGAATAGCTTTTCTTGGCAGGTTTCCTGTGCCCTCTGCTGGTTGCTGAGAGATGCTGACTATTATTCGTTGGAGCACTATAAGCACTTGTTCAGACAGGGACTGGAGTCCAAGGAAAAAGCAAAGTGGAGTGGAAAAACTGAATTTTAGGGGGCATTGATGCAGGTCAGGTGTACAGTTGACAATATGGTTCAATCTCTTCATTTTATACTGAGTCCCAAAGAAGGGAAAGGATTTCCCAACACAGAGAAACTGGAAGACAAGAGGATCTGAGAGTTTTAGTGTTGGCTCTGCCACAAATCCTGACAACCCCCCTTCTATCTTTGGGTTTTAGCATTCTTCTCTGCTGACTGGAAATCCTCATCTTACTCACAGGCACCTTGCAGGTCTGCTCTGAAGCTAAGTTGAGGTAATGAATATAAAAACAATGCATTGTTAACTAGGAAAGGCTACATGATTGCAATATACCATTATAAGAAAATGGAAGTGAATACACACCATTTGCATTGACATGGATGGCACTGGATGGGATTATGCTAAGTCAAATAAGTCAAGCAGAGAAAGACAATTATCATATGGTGTCACTTATATGTGGACCATAAGGAATAGCATGGAAGACATTAGGAGAAGGAAGGGAAAGATGAAGGGGGGTGGATCAGAGGGGGAGATGAACCATGAGAAACTAAGGACTCTGGGAAAATAAACTGAGGGTTTTAGAGCGGAGAGGGGTGGGGAGGATGGGTTAGCCCGGTGATAGGTATTAAGGAAAGCATGCATTGCTTGGAGCACTGGGTGTTATACTCAATGAATCATGGAACACTACATCATCAAAAACTAATGATGTACTGTATGGTGATTAACACAACATAATAAAATAAAAAGAAAAGAAAATGAAAGTGAAAAACCTGACTAGCAGAATGGCTTAGATCCATTTGTATTTATATTTCCCAGGGAAACAGGTTGACTGACTTCATACAGAGTGTTTTATCTTTGAGATCTATTCATCTGACCTTCCAGAGCTAAGTGGCTCCTGAAACTATAGCTGTTTTGGCCCAGATTTGGCTGTGGTCAAGCCCAGAAGGTGGTGCAGCTTCAAGAAGATGATGTCAGAAGGCAGGGTGGGTTCTCTTCAGAGCTTTTCATTTGAGGAGTTTTTCAAGGGTCAATGGGGACTGTAACTTCTTTGTGTGTCATTCCTCGAATTAGGAAAATGAGAAAAGTAATACTAATGATTGTACCTAACATTTACACAGTGCTCATTATGTTCCCAGGTACTGTTCTCAGTCTTTTACATGTATGAGCTCATTTCACCACGTAACTACCTTATGAGTCAGGGATTATCGCCTGCCTTATAGGGTTCCTCGCATAAGTATTTGTAACAGTGTTTGGTCAAGAATCATTGTGACATGCTGTTAGCTATTTGCATTGGTTATTAAAGGCAAATGCCACCAAAAGGGACTGTACTTCAAGTCCGTTATTAGCTAACACCTTAGTGAGAATTAGAATGCAAGTTGAAGGAGGGAGAGGAAGAATAAGCATTCTTTAGATTTGTATAGGGCTTTATACTTTGAAGATTGCTTTCTCATATATAAATTGACTTGTAAAACTATTATTATTTCCATATGATATGAGGAATTTGACTCATGGTATATGAGGAGCAAGACAATAAAGTTGAGGTCAAATGCCTAGTTTCAAAGCCCTGGCTTTTTTACTTTATTGGGTATGTGAGTTTTAAAACTTAAACTCAATTAGACAAGTACATCATTAGTTTCCGATGTATGTGATTTTTGACAAGTCATTTAACCACTTTGATTCTTGTTTTCCTTCATTTGTCAACTGGAAATAAGAAGTCTCCCTTCTTTCCTTCCTAGGAAAGAAAGAATATGTAGATATATTGAATACCTACTATGTGTTTTTACTTCCATTATCTTATTTGATCCCCTCAGTGTCCCTGCTCTATTGAACTAATCACTACTCTAATTTATTATGCTTCTGCCTACAGATGGTAATCATAACCATACTCAGAAGCCCCTAGGGCAGTGGCTATTGTCCCTGTTTCACTGTTGAAGAGATGGACCCTGGTCTAAAGATGCAAAGTGGTAGATGTTGGATAAAGACATAAGGATCATGATCTTTACGTCAGTGCTGGATCTCTATACTGCCTGTCACTGCATTCTGGTGTTTCTTGAGAATTATTGATCCCAATTTCCCCATTCTCTTAGTTACTATACATTTCAAAGTGATGGCACAAAATATGGACTGTGAAGGAAACTACAGTCAGGATTTGCTGACCAATTTGCCAGCTATTCTGGCCTCTCATCTGCTCTCCCTACCCAACCATTGACTCTTCTACTCGCTATGGGTCCATCTTCTTTTTCATGGTGAAGAAGCAGGGAGGACTGGGCAGGGTACTTCCTGAGTGAGCAAGTCTGCTTCCCTGCTGTAGGTTCTGCTATCCAGAGTATGAGGGACATTTAACAAAGAAAGTCCAAAATGAGTATCAGATCAAGATATTTCTGGACACCCAAAATTATGAAGCTGAATGCTATAGGAGCTTCAGTTGGGGCAGGAAGGTAGTAAATATCCTTTAAAGAAATTAGGGACCACAGCAATTGTAACCTTAATTCAGGATGGGCTTTAGCAAAAGTATGAGTGGCTGCTTTCCACCTTTCTTTTCTTACCCTCTTCCAGCTTTGGGGGCCATTGTCCCTGTCCTCTGAGCTTCAAGCTGCTTAGTACTGGTCCCTCCCCAATTTGTAATTTCCAAAAGGTTTTGTCTTGTATCAGGTAGAATGTGTCCCTCTAAATATATCTTCAAGTCCTAATCCTCAGTAGGTGAGCATGTGACCTTATTTGGAGATAAGGTCTTTGCAAGTTAAGATGAGGTCACACTGAATCTTATGACTGGTGTCCTTATAAGAGAAGAATTTGGACATACAGACAGAGACAGACACAGGGAAGAAGGCTATGTGATGATGGAGACTGGAGTGATGCACATGCAGGCTAAGGAATTCCAGAGATTTCTGGGAGTCACCAAAAGCCAGGAAGCAAAGCAATATCTTCCCCTAGAGACTTCAGAAAAAGCATGGCCCTGCAGACTCCTTGATTTCAGACCCCTGGCCCCCAGAACTGTGAGAAAATAAATTCTGGCTGTTTTAAACCACTGAGGTTGTGGTAATTTGTTACTGCAACTTTAGGAAACCAATATGCCTTCTGTCGCCTAAACCAGATCTCTGACTTCATGTACAGTCTGGAAAGCAATCTGCTTAGGCTAATTCATATGGAGATCTGTTTTCATCCTCACAGAGAAATGTAAACCCCTACCCCCACAATGATGCTGCTGAAATTGGTGGACTTTCAACCATTGTGACCAGTGAGATGGAGATGGTCAAGTCAAATAAAAGAAAGAGGATTTGGGTGTATCTTGAAAATCTTACCACAGAACTTGATTGCATGTTCTGTAGGTAGTTCCCCTTCCTTCTATCCAGAATCAAAATAATCCAGTGCTCCAGTGTCTTCCACTAATGGACCTCAGGCTTTTGTTTTTGTTTTCCCATCTAGTCAATGAGGGGGTTACACTGTATGACCTAAAAGAGGGCTTTCAACCCTAACAGTTTATGCGTCTACAAAACAAAGTAAATAAGTTAAGATTAGGGGGAATGGTGAAAAGCAGACGTGCGTACATGTCTTAGGATTCATACAGATTCAGAACAGTCTCCTGTACCTTTCATGACTCTATTTTCAGTACTGCCCAGTGACTTTCACCGTGCATAAGGATGAGTCAACTTTGGGAGCTGGTATTTACTTTTGGAAATTGGATTAGCAATTGGGCTGAGACCCTTCAGAGTCATCCAGACTCATAGCTGCCCCACATCCAATCATCTCAAAGGTGAATGATACATGTGGAAGAAACCTGTTCTGCATTCATAGTGACTTAAGAGTGTTGAGGAGGAACTTGAAGGATGTAGGTGTCCAGGAACTACTTTTATCTTGTCTGGGAAGTCAGAGTGGTAGGTCTGTGGTCAGAAAGGCCTACCACTTACTAGTTATATGACACTTGGACCACTCACTTATCCTTTTTGAGCTTTGGTTTCCTTACTATAAAATGTGCTACTATCGCTTATGGAATAGCTGTGAAGACTGAATGAGATAGCATGCATAAATATCCTCAAAAAGATATCTGATACATACTAGGTATTCCATAGATATTTCACAGATGTTAGTTTCTTTACCCTTTTTTCTATTTGGAGGTCAGGGTTTTGGAAAATAAAGAACTTGGGATGAAAACAGATATGTTGCTAACAAAGGATAATTGAACTTAGCTAAGATGTCTTTCTGGAAAGAAAGTTGTTTTTTTTTTTTTTTTCCTCCCGTACACTTTTTTAAAGTACTTTATTATATGCTTTAATATATGTGCATTATCTCATTTTCTCATTTTAACAACTCTGCAAGGTAGGTATTGTTACTATTCCTTTCATGCAGATGAGGGAACTGAGACTCAAAGAGATGGAATCATTTGTCCCAGGCCTCACACTGAATAAAGGTTAAAGCCTATAACAAATGCAGAATCCTTACTCCTTCTATCCCAATACAAACCAAACACACATATACACAAAAAAAAAAAAATGCCTAAGAAAGGAGAAACAAACAGATTTCTTTTTTAATTTTTTAAATTAATTTTATCTTTTTATTGAGATATGAATGACATGACATTATATTAGTTTCAGGAATATAATGTAATAGTTTGATATTTGTATGTATACATATTGTATATATTTGCATATATTGTTTATGTGATATTTGTATATACTTAACTTATATATAACATATATAGAACTTAATTTATATATTTATATAAATTTATATTTATATATTTATATATAATATATAACTGAAATATATTTCCATCAGTCCATTTAACATCTGTCATCATACATAGTTACATCATACATCATATATACATAGTTACAAATTTTTTTTTCTGATGAGAATTTTCAAGTTCCACTCTCCTAGCCACTTTCTATCTACAGTTTTTTTAAATACTTACAGTAAGAGTAGTATTTTATTGTCCTGGAGGCTGAAAATGTCATAGAAACATTTGTAATAATACCTAATGTGAATTTCAAATACTTTAAGCATTGAGCATTTATTTTCAAAACATTCTTTAAATACATAAAAAAATATCAAGCAATGTGATCCTCCCAGTTTCGTTTTTCTTTTTCAACATTTCCTTAGCAATTCAGGGTCTTTTCTGGTTCCATACAAATTTTAGGGTTGTTTGTTCCAGTCCTTTGAAAAATGCCAGTGGAATTTTGATTGGGATGGCATTGAAAGTATAGATTGCTCTGGGCAGTATAGACATTTTTTTTTTTTTTTTGTATTTAAGTGAGTT
>JAHRIG010008982.1:0-75443 GCA_020311275.1 Eira barbara | reverse complement strand
AAAATTTTTTTTTTTTTTTTGTATTTAAGTGAGTTCTGTATTTCACTCTTTTTTTTTTTTATGTTGCAAACAATATATTTTTTTTAATTTTTTTCCCCATTTTAATAAACATATAATGTATTTTTATCCCCAGGGGTACAGGTATGTGAATCTCCAGGTTTACACATTTCACAGCACTCATCATAGCACATACCCTCCCCAATGTCCATTTCCCCACCACCCTCTCCCGTCCCCCATCCCCCCAGCAACCCTCAGTCTGTTTTTTGAGATTGAGTCTTTTATGGTTTGTCTCCCTCCCAATCCCATCTTTTCATTTTTTCTTTTCCTACCTCCCCCCAACCCCCCCGCATTGCATCTCCACTTCCTCATATCAAAGAGATCATATGATAGTTGTCTTTCTCCGATTGACTTATTTCGCTAAGCATGATGCCCTCTAGTTCCATCCACGTCGTCGCAAATGGCAAGATTTCATGTCTTTTGATGGCTGCATAGTATTTCATTGTGTATATATACCACATCTTCTTGATCCATTCATCAAGATCAAAAGCTTTTGCACAGCAAAGGAAACAGTTAACAAAACCAAAAGACAACTGACAGTATAGACATTTTAACAATGTTTATTATTCCGATCCATGAGCATGAAATGCTTTTCCATATTTTTGTGTCTTCTTCAACTTTTTTCATGAGTGTTCTGTAGTTCCTCGAGTACAGATCCTTTACCTCTTTGGTTAGGTTTATTCCAAGGTAGCTTATGGTTCTTGGTGCTATACTAAATGGAATCGATTCTCTAGTTTGCCTTTCTGTGTTTTCATTGTTAGTGTATAAGAAAGCAACTGATTTCTGTGCATTGATTTTGTATCCTGCCACATTACTGAATTGCTGTATGAGTACTAGTAGTTTGGGAGTGGAGTCTTTTGGGTTTTCCATATAGAGCATCATGTCATCTGTGAAGAGAGTTTGACTTCTTCTTTGCCAATTCGAATGTCTTTATTTCTTTTTGTTGTCTTTTTTCTGTTGCTAGGACTTCTAGTATGGAGGGAGAGATGAACCACGAGAGACTGTGGACTCTGAGAAACAACCTGAGGGTTTTGGAGGTGAAGGTGGTGGGGGTTAGGTGAGCCTGGTGGTGGGTATTAAGGAGGGCACGTATGGCATTGAGCACTGGGTGTGCTACATAAACAACAAATCTTGGAACACTGAAAAAAATAAAATAAAATAAAAAAATAAATACATAAAAAATAAAAAATACATAAAAAGGTTTTCTTTTGCATGGGATGAAGAATTGCTGCATTTAAAGTGCTATCTTGGGGTGCCTGGGTGGCTCAGTGGGTTAAAGCCTCTGCCTTCAGCTCAGGTCATGATCCCAGGGTCCTGGGATCGAGCCCCACATCGGGATCTCTGCTCAGCAGGGAGCCTGCTTCCTCCTCTCTCTCTCTCTCTGCCTGCCTCTCTGTCTACTTGTGATCTCTGTCTGTCAAATAAATAAGTAAAATCTTAAAAAAAAAGCACTATCTTATGAAGTTTTCTTATTTCAATTCTAGTATAGTTAACATACAGTGCTATACTAGCTTCAGGTATACAATATAGTGATTCAACAATTCTATACATCATTACACAGTGCTTATCATGATAAGTGTAGTCTTAATCTCCTTCACCTATTTCACCCATCCCCCTTTCTTCCTCTCTTATATGCTTTATTTTAAATGAGTACTCTCAGTTATTTTTTTCGACGAGAAAATTTTTCACTTGAAGCGTATTTCAGAATACACGGTTCCAAAAGATATATATAAAACAACCTATCCAAGAAAAAGAGAATACGCATTCTTCAAGTACACCCAGAAGAATCCCCTGGTTAAATCACATAAAAAGAGACATAACAAATATTACAAATTTAAGAAAACTTAAATCATATTTCCAACCATAATGGTATAAAATTAAAGATCAAGAATAAAACAAAGCTGGAAAATCTGCAGTATAAATATTAAATAATTAATATGTAAATATTAACACACCACTGCACAAGAAATCAGCCACATAACAAATCAAATGTCAAATCAAAATATGTCTCAAAACAAAAGAAAAAGAAAACACAATATTTCAAAACCTATGGGATTCAGCAAAAGCAGATGTTAGAATGAAATTTATGCTGTAAATGCTTATATTAAAAAAAGGTTCAAAAAACAATTTAACATTATACCACAAGGAACTAGAAAAAGTAACTTAGCTGTAATTTAGTAGAGGAAAGAAGTAACAAAGAAGAATCAGAAATAGAGAACAGAAAACCAATAGCATAACATTGAATGTAATGACCTGTTTTTCAAAAAAAAGAAATAAACAAAATTGGCAATGCTTTAACTACATTAACTAAGACAAAAAAGAGAGAAGACTCAAAAGCAAAGTGAAAAATAGAAAACAATACAGCAGATAGCCACGTAAATATAGTGTGATAACATCACTATATACTGACAGATAAGATAACTTAGGGAAAAAACTGGATAATTTCTAAAAACACACAAGTTGGGGTGCCTGGGTGGCTCAGTGGGTTAAGCCTCTTCCTTCAGCTCAGGTCATGATCTCAGAGTCCTGGGATCAAGTCCCACATCAGGCTCTCTGCTCAGCGGGGAGCCTGCTTCTCCCTCTCTCTCTGCCTGCCTCTCTGCCTACATGTGATCTCTGTCTGTCAAATAAATAAATAAAATCTTTTTAAAAAACACAAGTTATCAAGATTGAATCATGAATCTTGAATTCAAGAAACAGGAAATCTTCTTAGACCAATAACAAGAAGGAAAGTTAAATTAGGAATCAAAAATCTCCCAGCACAGAAAAGTCCAAGATCACATGATTTCCTTGGTGAATTCTCCCAAACATTAAAAAAAAAAAAAAATAGCGGCAATCTTTATCAAAAGCTTACAAATAATGGAATAGAGGGAACACATGAAAAATCATTCAATTGGGCCAGTACTACCCTGATATCACAGCAGGATAAAAACAATACAAGGACAAAAAAGTCTAACTTGTCACATGTAAGTATTGCTACCCTCTTTTTTTTTATTATGTCATCATTAGTTTTTGATGTAGTGTTCCATGATTCATTGTTTGCATGTAACACCCTGTGCTCCATGCAAAGCATGCCCTCCTTAATACCTGTCACCAGGCTAGCCAATCCCCCCTCCCCTCTAAAGCTCTCAGTTTATTTCCCAGAATTCATAGTCTTTCATATTTCATCTCCTCTTCTGATTCACTCCCCTTCATTTTCCCCTTCCTTCTCCTAATGTTCTCCATGATATTCCTTATGTTCCACAAATAAGGGAAACCATAAGATAATTGACTTTATCCGCTTGACTTATTTCACTCAGCATAATCTCCTCCAGCTTCATCCATGTTAATGCAAAAGTTGGGTATTCATGCTTTTTGATGGCTGAGTAATATCCCATTGTATAGATGGACCACATCCTCTTTATCCATTAATCTGTTGAAGGGAATCGCAGCTATTTCCACAATTTGGCATTGTGGACATTGCTGCTATGAACACTGGGGTGCACGTGGTCTTTCTTTTGACTACATCTGTATCTTTGGGGTAAATACTCAGTAGTGCAATTCCTGGGTCATAGGGTGCTACCCTTTCTTTAAATCAGTTGCCTGATTTTCATTTTCTCCACTGCTTGATGTCTTTTAGGCTTTTGGTAGTTGGATCTTTGCTTGCATTTGTTGATGATACATGGTAACCCTGCCTGGGTTTGGGAACTGGATGAGATGATATTTTAAATTCTGAAGCTCTGCTCTTTAAGCCAAGTGTCAGCCCACTTTCTGTCTCCATTAACTAAACCTAATTGGTTTTCTTGCAGACTTTCCTTCCATCAGCTGAACCACCAGGAAGGACTTCACCCCTCAAAACCCTCTTCGAGAAATGCCACTCTCTGCCCATCTTGCAGAGGATCCTCATGGAGCTGGATCACGTGAGCTTGAGGAGAACCAGGAAGCTTTGCACAGGTGTGCTTTTTATGTCCTGGTTTCTGTGACAGGACAGGACAAGCAGTCCTTATGCATCGACAAGCTGTCTTGAAGTTCACCCTCCTTCCTCATCCCTCCCCCATCACACAGTGCTCTTCCTCAATGGTACCTGAAAATCTACCATTAACAATGCCTTGGTATAGACTTTTTCTCTTCATGTTCTTCTATTAAAATGTGAATTTCCTTATTTTGGGAGCCCTTTAACTCAAAGCACTCAAATATACCATCTTCCTAAAGCCTATTTCCCCCAGTCACTCTGTACCTAACACTTTCCAGATCTCATAAGATCCAGTTATGTCAGTGCGCCTGTGTGGCTCAGTGGGTTAAGCCTCTGCCTTCAGCTCAGGTCATGATCCTGGGGTCCTGGGATCAAGCCCCACATTTGGCTCTCTGCTCAGCAGGGAGCCTGTTTCTCCCTCCCCCTCTGCCTCCTTCTCTGCCTACTTGTGATCTCTCTTTCTCTCTGTCAAATAAATAAATAAAACCTTAAAAAAATCCAGTTAAATCCTCCACACTTTTCTCAACACTCTTTTATACATACTCTTGACCTCAAAGGAACCAGTCCTGTAGTACCCAGGCTCCATGAGATCATCCTAGCCCTGCCTCCCTTGCATATTGCCTAGACTTACTCTTTGTGGATCCAAGGTCTTTCCTCTCCTCCACTGACCACTGACCATGGAAAGCCCCTCAAGGTTCAAGGCAGCTTCATTTCACCCACTCAAAACCTAGAGGCTTCCCCAGTCTTAAATGTTGGAATGACAAGCCTTGGTTCCATTTAAACTCACCTGTACTGGAATTGCCAACCACTCCCTAGGTGGTGGTGGTGGACACAAACCAAGTCATCAAATCAGCAGCAGATGCTGGTCCTGTTTTGAAAGTCCTCTGCCTTGGGAATAAGGCACTTTCTCACAAGTCCCGGGGAGGTCAGGACAGTAGTGCAATGCAGATTTTCTGGTCAGTTTTTCCTCTCCTCCCTCCTTCTTAGGAAGTGATCCCAACCACTGGAAATTTAGAAGTGTGTGTGTGTGTGTGTGTGTGTGTGTGTGTGTGTGTGTGTTTAAGCAGCCATTAACCACTTCACTACTAGTGTATCAAAGTGCACCCCTCTCCCCACTAGCCCTCTGATTGTCAGGAACAGATGACAGCACCTTGGGGAAATGCCTGGCAAAGCTAGTGTTAATACCTACCTTGTAGAAATGTTTTGAGGTTATTTATAAATTACCCCATGGGTGGGAAAATGTACCCCTGAGATTGGCACAGGTCCTGACATCACCTTAGCAGCCACTCTCACCTCTGGGATATAAGTAGCTCCCACATTGTGGCTCTGCTTCTCAAGGTCCCAAACAGACACTTGGGCTAAAGATATCACTAGGAAAGAGGATGACATCAGCATCCCATTTCAGAAGCCAGTTGTCATTTATCTCCTCTTATATCCCTGACCCTGCTGGCAATGGGATCAAAAGATCCCATTCCCATTATGTTTAGTAACTTTTTTTTTTTTTTTAACCTCTATCTTGCTCAGATTCTGAAAGATTCAACTTGTTTTCTGGTGCTCAGTCTCTGTCCTTCTGTCTTCCTCCACATATACATATACCAGTCCCTCCCTCTCAGTTTTTAACCTGAAGGTTCCCAGGACAAACCAGTATAGTGGAAATAGGATCAACTTCGAGTTGGATAGACCCAGGTTCAAATTCCTGGAACCAGTCCTGTAGTCCTATATCTGCCACCTTGGCAAGTTGCATAACCTCTCTAAGCCTATTTGCCCACCTGAAGAATGAGATGTTGGATAACATTTGCATGGGATCATTGTGAGTATTGAATGATATACAGTCTATAAATGTCTCTGCCACAGTTTCTGGAATGCAGGGGTGCTCAGTAATGAGCTATTCCTTCTCATCACTGCCTTTTACCAATTCTATGTGCCCAAGGACTTACCCAAACACACACATACGCACTATCATGGGGTTCAACCTGAATATGCCCTAGCACATGAATTACTTGTTCTCATTATTCACTCATTCACTCAACAAACATTTCCTTCTTTGTTTGCTTGTTTGTTCGTTTGTTTTATTTTCAGCATAACAGTATTCATTGTTTTTGCACCACACCCAGTGCTCTGTGCAATACGTGCCCTCCCTAATACCCACCAGGTGGTTCCCCCAACCTCAAACATTTCTTGAGCAGAATCAGAAAGGTAGTGAAGTTTGCCTTCTGATAGCCTGCTATCCTGGAAAGGGCAAAAGTTTTGAAGTCAAACATACCTGGATTTGAATTTTGGCTCTGTCATTTACTAACTGTGTGACCTGGAAAAAGTCATTTTATCACTTTGAGACTCAGTTTTGTTATCTGCAATTATTAGAGTAGTAATTTGAACCTTGTAGGGAATATTTTAAGGCTCAATAGGGTGAAAATAACATAAAAACATTTTATCAGCTCTGCATTGCTATACTACTATATGGGAATGATAATGGCAATAACAGTAAACCAGTTAGAGATAGGAAATATGTCTTATACCAATCCAAGCCCATTAAATAGTTGCTAATCTATAAATATCTGTTGATGCCAATGTCAGAGCTCAGGATTTACTTTCCAAATTAAGTGGAGGGGTTCTTCTACTTGAAAGGATCAGAATCCTATGAGCAGCCCCACTACAGGCATATCGATGGATGCACAGCTCTCTACATATTGCTGAGCTCTGTTCAAACCACTTGAATATTGACTATCTCAGAGTCCTATTTTGGCAGTGACATTCAGATCATTCCCCACTGAGGCCCCGTCCCTCCCAGTAGGGGGTGGTGTTAATCTAAAGGGTATAGCTAGACAAACCTAACACCACTTGAATGAATGGTCCTGGAGTAGATGGAAGCAATCTTATGCAAGACACTGGCTTCTGAGCAGGTAAGAAAACAGTGATATATCTTTACCCATTATTTGAGTATTTCTGCAGTGATGGTATCATTTAGCCAAGTTTGATATTTGAACTGGGTTGTCAGAAGACCTGTGTCCTCTTGTTGGGCTTCTGTATATAATTGTGTGTGGTCGATTACTCTCCTTCTGTGAGCCTCACTAATCTCATCTTGGAATTGGGGGAAGTGTTGTTTGGCTATTCTGAGATTTCACAGATTTCTGTTCTCAGATTTCACTTCCTAATTGGGTCTGATTGGGTACTTGCTTTCTCCTTTTACTCCTTCCTATCTTCCTTCCTTCATCTTTTCTTCTTTCTTTTCTTTTCTTTCCTATCCTTTCCTTTCCTTTCTTTTCTTTTCTTTTTTTTTTTTTTTGACACATCCACTACTCACATTTACTCTTAGCAAGTAAGTATACAGAAAGGCATGACATCAAAAATCAAAGATTTTTACAAAATCTTTGTAAGTGTTCAGAGAGGAAAGAAATTAGATCTAATGGTGGAAACAAAGTTTTTACAATATGTTTTAATTAACTAAACCCTCCATACCACATAAGACTTCAAGTACTAAAGAATTGTGCAGACCTGGAATTCTTACTTTGTAATTCCGGACAAGAGCCTGAAGTTCCTTCTTTCCCAATATACTCCCTGAACAATGTAATAGATTTTTTCTTGACTAATTTCAACCCAGTTTTTCCCCACCACTGGCCTCATGTGAATAAAATCTTCCCTTCTATTCTCTAATCAATTCAGTCCTGGTGGTTCTGAAATATGGGCCGGGGTGACTAGCAGTCAGCCCTCTCTAAAAGGAGCTGAAGTCTGGACTCAACCTAAAGGGTATTCTCTCACCATGGGTAATTTGGGCTAGGACTCCAAGACACTAGAAACCTGCAGGAAAATTGGTGAGTACTGGAAGCCCCATGGACCAAGAAACAAGCAAGTTAATAAAGTAAGACCTCTTTCTTAGTTCCATTAGAACTTGTCAGGCCTCTAGAGCCATTTATTTCCTCTAAGCTTTCCTTTTTCTAGACATACTACAACTGTTGGAATTTCCAACATGAGGAATGGAAACAATTTTAAAAATGGGTTTCTGGACTATGTTATAGCTCTGTAAAAGTTGGAAGCATTAACCTTTTTTCCCTGAAGTTAAGTTTTCTGAAATAAATCAGTGACTTTTTGTGGCATCCAAGCAGCCTACTGCTGCTGTTGTCATTGGCTGCCTTTCCCATGGCAGATGGGGGAGCCGTAAGATTTTAAACCCTGGGTACCTTGGTTTGCTTTTATTACATTCTTTCCATTATCATCTTCAGTATTAACCAGTGACATATTTATGGACATTTCCTTGGAGAAAATGTTTTTTTTATATAAATGCAGATATAATAGCTGGTTTTTAATAATACACTATATGTTAATTAATTGAATTTAAATAAAATAAAAGAACAGAGGTTCACATAAATACTCAACAGACATGGATATAAAGACCTGGAGGTAAAGAAGCCTGCAAACACTGTATTCCTAGTTTCCGAGGTAGAGTTCAGGGATTCATCAGTTGCATATAACACCCAGTGCTTATTACATCGCATGCCCTCCTTAATGCCCATCACTCAGTTACCCCATCCCCCGCCCACCTCCCCTCCAACAACCCTGTTTATTTCCTATAGTATTTTTTTATTCTTTTTTTATTTTATTTTTTCAGTGTTCCAAGATTCATTGTTCATGCACCACACCCAGTGCTCCATGCAATACATGCCTTCCTTAATACCCACCATCAGGTTCACCCATCCTGCCATCCCCCTCCCTTCCAAAACCCTGTTTGTTTCCTATAGTTAAGAATTTCTTATGGTTTGCCTCTCTATCTGATTTGTTCTTATGTTATTTTCCCCCTCCCCCTATGTTCATCTGTTTTGTTTCTTAAATTTCACACGTGAGTGAAATCATATAATTGTCTTTCTCTGATTGACTTATTTCACTTAGCATAATACCCTCTAGTTCATCCACATCATTCTAAATGATAAGATTTCATTTTTGATGGCTGAATAATATTCCATATCACATCTTCTTTTTCTATAGTTTGGCCATCAACATTTTTCACTGAGCTGGAACAAATAATACTAAAATTTGTGTGGAATTATGTGAACATTTGTAAGTGTAGCTTTCTTGCTATAGCTCTAGGCATGTGGATGCCTGTCCACATATGCCTATATATGAATGTTAGCCCATCCACATGCCTGTTAAACTACTTCTTTGATGCATTACATGTGTCCCTGAGCATCATGACCATGACTACAATATGTTTTATTTTTTAACTTAATTCTCTGTGTGTGCCTGTGTTTATGTACACACACACACACACACACACACACACACACACACACTAACTTTCTTTTGTCTGGGTATATCTTTGGGTGTTTTAATATCTGGTGCTTTTTTGCATATCTTTGAATCTGGTGAGCCTGTCCATTTGCATCTTTTTGCTTGAAGGTGTGTACAAATACCTGCCTTCCAGTGTGTCTTCGTATCTTCATAAGACCGTCTATCTGGGAGCAAATGTGTTTGGACATATAAGGGTATAGCTCTATGGAAAAACCTTGGTGAGCGATGAAAGCTGAGAATGTAATCCCCAGAGATATCTGGCCTGGTAGCTTAGCTTTCCCAACTACCACTCACCTTCTTGAATGTTGCCACTCAGAAATGGGTTTGTAGTCATAGCAGTTCAAGCTTGTTTCATGACAGCTACCACCTAGAAATTCTTGGCCAGGGAGATGTGTTATGAAGTTGAGTTACTTTGTTTTGTTTTTAGTTTGAGAGTTGACCTGATTCCCCATTCCATATTTCAACTTTGGGAAGATTGTAGGATGTCTGTAGTAGGTCTTAAAGGAAATAAATCTAGTCATATTCTGCCTCTACCTCCCCCATCATCTGGTGTTTTCTATATGGCTCCGGCTTAACTGGCTTTGACCTTGGAAGACTGAGAATAAGCTGATGGTCTCAGACAGAAAAAAAAAAAGTGCTATGATGCTGACAAGTTAGGAATCTCTGATGGGGATATGCTGGAGACAAGACCAGTGCCCAGGCCCCCATTTTCTGAAAGAAAAATGTTGTTGGCTTCCATTCAGTGTATTTTCTTTTCTCTTCTTCAACCTTCATGTGTCACCTGTCAAAAAGCCAGCCAAAGTTTCTCTGAGAAGTTAAGCCATATACATACATTATTGGAGACTTGTACCCTGGGAGGCCAAGGCAGGTATTGCTGTCCTTACTTGACAGAGGCAGAGAATACCTTAGAGAAGTTTAAAAAATAAAAACTTGTTTAAAGTCATCTAGCTAACTATTGACAAAACCAGAATTGGAACTTGGGTGTCTTGATTAACAGGTCTGTGCTTTTTTTTTTTTTTTTTTTGAGGCTAGAACTGATTTTTATTATAAGTAATCAAAATAGTCCCAAGTAATATGGCATCCATTTAAAGAGATCTATTTAAATAGATTCATTTAAAGAGACGAAGCACTACCATAAAAAAGCTTCTGCTGGTACTTTAATTAAAAATCCCCAAGAACAGTCTATAAGACATTCCCTGTATTGTTTTACATCAGCAATCTTAAATTCAATCTCCTATCTTGCATTTTCTTCTTTTAAAAACTACATTATTTCTGTCTAATTATTTACTATACAATAATTTTGTTCAATATCCTAATTCTTGGTAGCTTTTTTTTTTTTTTTAATTTCTTTTCAGCGTAACAGTATTCATTGTTTTTTCACCACACCCAGTGCTCCATGCAATCTGTGCCCTCCCTAATTCCTACCACCTGGTTCCCCCAACCTCCCACCCTCCGCCCCTTCAAAACCCTCAGGTTGTTTTTCACAGTCCATAGTCTCTCATGGTTCACTTCCCCTTCCAATTTCCCTCAACTCCCTTCTCCTCTCCATCTACCCTTGTCCTCCATATTATTTGTTATGCTCCACAAATAAGTGAAACCGTATGATACTTGACTCTCTCTGCTTGACTTATTTCACTCAGCATAATCTAGAACCAAGATGCCCTTCAACGGATGAATGGATAAGGAAGATGTGGTCCATATACACTATGGAGTATTATGCCTCCATCAGAAAGGATGAATACCCAACTTTTGTAGCAACATGGACGGGACTGGAAGAGATTATGCTGAGGTCTGTGCTCTTTTTACTACATCTTACCTGGATTATCTTCATGGTCTTGGATTTTAAAGTTCATTTTTTTGGAGAATACAGACAATTTTTGGTTAGCTTTATAACTATATAATTCACATATAATAAAATTCACCAGGTTTAAGTCTACAATTTGTTGTGTTTTGACAAATATGCATAGTCATGTAACCATCAAAACCATCATGATATAGAAACATATTCATCACCCTAAAAAGTTCCCCCATGTTTATTTATAAAAGCCTTATCTCTCCACCCTCCTGGCAACCACTAATCTTCTATCTCTATAATTTTACCAGAATGTTAAAACCGAATGGGAAGAAATCAGAGAGGGAGACAAACCATGAGAGACTCCAGGAAAGAAACAGGGTTACAGAAGGGAAGGGGGGGTGGGATAACCAGATGATGGGCTGAGTGTTATACACAACTAATGAGTCATTGAACACTATGTCAGAAACTAATGATGTACTATATGTTGGCTAATTGAACATAATAATAAAAAATAAAAAAATTTAAAAAAGAAAGAAAAAGAATGTTAAAATTAGAAATAACTAGTTTGTCTTAAAAAAGTTGGGAGAACACACTGGGAGCTTCATGTTGCCTGATTTCAAGCTTTACTACAAAGCTGTGATCACCAAGAAAGCATGGTACTGGCACAAAAACAGACACACAGACCAGTGAAACAGAGTACAGAGTCCAGATATGGACCTTCAAATTTATGGTCAAATAATCTTTGACCAAGCAAGAAAAAATATACAGTGGAAAAAGTCTCTTCAATAAATGGTGCTGGGAAAATTGGACAACTATGTGTAGAAGAATGAAACTCGACCATTCTCTTTCACCATACACAAAGATAAACTCGAAATGGATAAAATACCTCAATATGAGGCAGGAATACATCAAAATCCTAGAGGAGAACATAGGCAGTAACCCCTTTGACATCAGCCACAGCATCTTCTTTCAAGACATGTCACCAAAGGCAATGGAAACAAAGGGAAATTCAGGGAAACATCAGGGAAATTCAAATCCAAACCACATTGAGATACCACCTGACATCAGTTAGAATGGCCAGAACTAACAAGACAGTAAACAACATGTGTTGGAGAGGATGTGGAGAAAGGGGAACCGTCTTACGCTGTTGGTGGGAATGCAAGTTGGTGCAGCCACTTTGGAAAACAGTATGGAGATTCCTTAAGAAATCAAAAATAGAGCTTCCCTATGACCCTGCAATTGCACTACTGGGTATTTACCCCAAAGATACAGATGTAGTGAAAAGAAGGGCCATCTGTACCCCAATGTTTATAGCAGCAATGGCCACGGTCACCAAACTGGAAAGAACCAAGATGCCCCTCAACGGATGAATGGATAAAGAAGATATGGTCAATATATACAATGGAGTATTATGCCTCCATCAGAAAGATGAATACCCAACTTTTTTTAACATGGGAAGGACTAGAGGAGATATTATATGGAATGAAATAAGTCAAGCAGAGAGAGTTGATTATCATAAGGTTTCACTTATTTGTGGAACATAAAGAATAACATGGGGAGATGGAGAGGAGAACTGTGTTGGGGGAAATCAGAGGGGCAAACTATGAGAGACTGTGGACTCTGAGAAACAAACTGGGGGTTTTGGAGGGGAGAGGGGTGGGGGGTTGGGTGAGCCTGGTGGTGGGTATTAATGAGGGCACATATTGCATGGAGCACTGAGTGTGGTGCATAAACAATGAATTTTGGAACACACACACATAAAATAAAATTAATTAATTTAATGTAATGATTAAATGTAATTATTTAAATGTAATGTAATGATTAAATTAAAATAATGTAATTTAAGGTAATGACCCCTGTTCTAAATCTTGCAAACTTACAGGAAGTGAAATTGTTTTGTTTTCTCTAAACCATCAAATAAGTTTGTTTATTCATTTATTTATTCATTTAGAAACAGAGACTGTGGGGCTCCTGGGTGGCTCAGTGGGTTAAAGCCTCTGCCTTCAGCTCAGGTCATGATCCCAGGGTCCTGGGATTGAGCCCCGCATCAGGCTCTCTGCTCAGTGGGGAGCCTTCTTTCCCCTCTCTCTCTGCCTGCCTCTCTGCCTACTTGTGATCTCTCTCTCTCTGTCAAATAAATAAATAAAATCTTAAAAAAAGAAAGAAAGAAAGAAACAGAGACTGTGTTCCAGGAGCTGAGCTGGGTGCTGATATGCACAATTTATTTATTTTTATTTTTTTTTTCACTGTTCAAATTTTATTTGGTATTTTAGTTGGTATGACACTTGGTTGCATGGTCTTTTTACATTATATGTCAATGTACACTATATTCTGACATACATGGTACACGAAGTAAGATCCTTTGGAACAGTTATGCACAATACATGCAATAATGAATTTATACGTTGGAGCCCAGGATGTGACTGACTGGAAAAGATGGACTAGGAATGTTGGGTGTTGGTTGAAGGGACCAAAAGTTACAGAACACACAGGTAATACACATCTGGTTTGAAGAGCACCTGCAGCATACGCAATATTGGCAGTGGTGCCTCTGAGATTAACCCATTTAGGACTACAAAGGCAGGTATCATCCAGCATTAGGGTATAGCTGCAGGGTTCGGTGAACCATTCCTATTTAGAACTTTAGGAAACTGATGTTTTTTCCTTAGGCCATTTTGATATTATTTAAGTAACAGATCAGATAATAAGGACAATGTACACGACCTCCAACTAAAACCCTCTCGTAGTCTAGACAGTGAAGTGGTACATTAGAAAACTTTAAAACTGCAGCTCCTTTTGGATCCCCCAGAGTGTATCTGCACTCTTCTTCAAAGGGGCCTCTTCCTCAGGAGTTAGAGTCACCTTCACAACATCTGAAATTCCATTCTGTCCCAAGACACAAGGAACACTAAAGAAGACATCATCTTTTATTCCATAGACACCCTTAATCATGGTGGAAATTGGATGCACCCGCCTAAGATTCTTCATTATACTTTCTGCCAAACCTGCCACAGACAGTCCAATGGCCCAGGAAGTGTAGCCTTTCAGTTTGATCACCTCGTAGGCACTGTCAACCACCTGTTTGTGAACCTCTTTCCACTGTTCCTTATCTGCCTCAGTGCCTAAGTCAGGGTGCAGATTCTTCAGAGAGACACCAGCAATGTTTACTCCACTCCATACAGGCACACTGGAGTCTCCATGCTCCCCGAGGATCCACACGTGACAGCTTAAGGGGTGAACTCTCAGCCTTTCCCCCATTAGGTAAGGGAACCGGGCTGAATCCAGATTGCAACCACTTCCAATAACACGGTTTTTGGGAAAGCCACTTATCTTCCAAGCCACATAGGTCAAGATATCCACTGGATTGGGAACAACAAGCAATTTGCAGTTTGGGCTGTATTTGATGACATTAGGAATGATGAACTTAAAGATGTTCACGTTACACTGGACCAAATTAAGACGGCTTTCTCCCTCTTGCTGACATGCCCAAGCTGTGATAATAACCAGCTTGGAGTTTGCAGTCACATTATACTCTTTGCCAGAGACAATTTTTGGTGTTCTAAGGAAAAGGCTTCCATGCTGGAGATCCATCATCTCTCCCTTCAGTTTGTCTTCCATGACATCAACAAGAACAAGTTCATCTGCCAAGTCCTTCATTAAGTTACTGATGGCACAAGCCATGCCAACAACACCAATCCCAACAACTGTAATCTTATTTTGGGGGACATGTTCTTCCTTAAGAAGATTCTGAATCAGATGATCTTTGAGAGTTGCCATTTTGGACTTAGAACCAAAAGGAATCAGGAGTGCAGGTCGGGAGGACGGGCATCAGCGGTGCGCGAGACTGGATCTGGACTTGGCGGCAGCGGCTCCGACCTGATACACACAATTTAAAAAGAAATCTGTGCTGGGAAGAAGTTCACAACCTAATCAGAGAAAGAAAAAAAAAAAAACAAACAAACCAGAAACAACAACAACAACAACAAGACAAGCCAGTGAGGAATCACAGCAATGTGATAACCTGAGAAAAAGACTTGAAACTAGGTCTATACAAGAACTGCTTAATTCTGTTTGAAGAAAACAAGGAAACATATTCTGAATCCCAGAGTAGGTGTTCTTTTTTTTTTTCTTCAGCTTTTATTTAAATGCCAGCTGGTTAACATAGAGTGTAATATTAGTTTCAGGTGTACAATGTAGTGATTCAGCACTTCCATACAACACCCAGTGCTCTTCACAGCGAGAACACTCCTTAATCCACATCATCTATACAATCCATCCCCCCAACAACTTCTCCTCTGGTAACCATGTTTGTTCTCTATGTTTAAGAGCCTCTCAGTTAGCCCCCCTCTCTCTTTTCCTTTCTTCATTTGTTTGGTTTCTTACATCCCACACATGAATGAAATCACATGTTATTTGTCTTTCTCTGACTGACTTATTTCACCTAGCATAATACTCCATCCAAGTCTTTACAAATGGCAAGATTTCATTCTGTTTTATGGCTGAATAATGTTCCATTGTACACATATACAAGCACTTACTTATCCATTCTTCATGAGTCAGTGGATACTTGGGCTCTTTCCATAATTTGGCTAAGGTAATAATGCTGCTACAAACATCAGGTGCATGGATCCCCTTGAATTAGTGTTTTTGTATTATTTGGTAAAATACCTGGTGTTGGAATAGGGTAGTTCTATATTTATTAATTATTTATTTATTATTAACATATAATGTATTATTTCTTTCAGGGTACAAGTCTGTGATTCATCAGTCTTACACAATTCACAACATAAGGCAGTACTATTTTAAACTTTTTGAGGAACCTCCATACTATTTTCCAGAGAGGCTGCACCAGTTCGCATTCCCACCAACTCCGCAAGAAGTTTTCTCTTTCTCCGGTCCTTGCCAACACCTGTTGTTTCTTCTGCTGTTGATTTTAGCCACTCTGACAAACTCGAGATACTATCTCATTGTATTTTTGATTGTCATTTCCTTGATGATCAGAGATATTGAGCATATTTTCATGTGTCTGTTAGCCATTTGTATGTCTTCTTTGGAAAAAATATCTCTGCATCATCTGCCCATTTTTAAATTATATTATTCATTTTGGGGGTGTTGAGTTTTATAAGTTCTTTATATATTTTGGATACTAATCCTTTATCAGATATAGCACTTTGCAAATATCTTCTCCCATTCAGTATGTTGCCTTTGAGTTTTGTCGATTGTTTCCTTCACTGGGCAGAAGGTTGTTATTCTGAGGTAGATTACTTTCAATTTTGTTTCCTTGCCACAAGGAGACATATCTAGAAAGATGTGCTATGGCCAATGTCAAAGAAGTTACTGCTAGATGTGGATGGTTTCAGACATTTACATCTTTTATCTATATTAAATTTACTTTTGTGTATGATGTAAGAAAGTGGTCCAGTTTCATTTTTCTGCATGTTGAAATCCAGTTTTCCCAAAACTATTTGTTGAAGAGACTGTCTTTTTCCTGTTGGATATTCATTCCTTCTCTGTTGAAAATTAATTGACCATAGAGTTATGGGTTCATTACTGGGTTTTCTATTCTGTTCCATTGATCTATGTGTCTGTTTTTCTGCCAGTATCATACTGTCTTTGTCACTAGATGTTCATAATATAACTTGAAGTCTGATATTGTGATGCTTCCAGCTTTGCATTTTTTTCTCAAGGTTGCTTTGGCTATTGGGGGACTTTTGTTGTTCCAAACACATTTTAAGATTGTTTGTTGTAGGGACACCTGGGTGGCTCAGTCGGTTAAGCATCTGCCTTCAGCTCGGGTCATGATCCCGGAGTCCTGGGATTGGGTCCTGCATCGGGCTTCTTGCTCCGCTGGGGACCTGCTATTCCTCTGCCTACTGTTCTCCCTGCTTGTGCTCTCTCTCTCCTCCTAACAAATGGATAAATAAAATCTTTAAAAAAAAGATTATTTGCTGTAGTTCCATGAAAAATGCTGGTGCTATTTTGATATGGATTACATTAAATGTGTAGATTGCTTTGGGTAGCATACACATTTTAACAATATTTGTTCTTCCAATCCGTGAACATGGAATATCTTTCCATTTCTTTTTGTCGTCTTCAATTTCTTTCATCAGTGTATTATAGTTGTCAGAGTACACATCTTTTACTTCTTTGGTTAGGTTTATTCTTTTAAAAAGAAGATTTTATTTATGTATTTAACAGATAGAGATCACAAGTAGGCAGAGAGAGGAGGAAGCAGGCTCCCTGCTGAGCAGAGAGCCCGATGTGGGGCTCGATCCCAGGACCCTGGGATCATGACCTGAGGCAAAGGCAGAGGCTTTAACTCACTGAGCCACCCAGGCGCCCCATTGGTTAGGTTTATTCTTAAGTATCTTATGGATTTTGGTATAGTTTTAAATGGAATTAATCCTTGTTTTCTATTTCTGCTGCTTCATTATTGGTGTATACAAATGCAACAGATTTGTGTACATCGATTTTGTATCATGCAATGTTACTGGATTCATTTATCACTTCTGGCAGTTTTTGTGTAGAGTTTCATGATGTCTATATAGAGTATCATGACATCTGAAAATAGTGAAAGTATGACTTCTTTCTTGCCAGTCTGAATGCTTTTTTACTTCTTTTTGTTGTCTGATTGTTGTGACTAGGACATCCAATATTATGTTGAATAACGGTGGTGAGAGTGGACATCACTGCATTTTTCCTGACCATAGTGGAAAAGCCCTCAGTTCTTCCCAATTGAGGATGATATTAGTTGTTTTTTTTTTTTTTTTTTCATATACGGCCTTTATTATCTTCAGGTAGTTTCCTCTAACCATACTTTGTTGAGGGATTTTATCATGAATGGACATCATACTTTGTCAAATGTTTTTCCTGCATCTGTTGAAGCCATCATATGATTCTTCTTTTAATTTTTTATTATTTTTTTATCATATGGTCCTTATCCTTTCTTCCATTAGTGTGGTGCATCACATTCATTGATTTGCAAATACTGAACGAACCTTGCAACCAAGTAATAAATTCTATGTGATCATGGTGCATGAATTTTGTAATGTATTATTGAATTCAGCTTGCTAGTATTTTAGTGAGAATTTTTACACCTATCTTTATCAGGGATATTGGCCTGGACTTGTTTTTTTTTTTTAGAGGAGTATTTACCTGCTTTTGGTACCAGGGTAATGCTGACCTCATATAATGAATTTGGAAGTTTTCCCATCTGCTCTATATTGTTAAATAATTTGAGAAGAATAGGTTTGAACTCTTCTTTAAATGTTTGGTAGAATTTGTCTGTGAAACCATCTGGTCCTGGACTTGTTTGTTTGGAATTTTTTTTACTAATTAATTAATTAATTAATCGTGTTCAGTTAGCCACTGTATAGTACATAATTAGTTTTTCATGTAGTGTTCAGTGATTCATTAGTTAAGTATAAAACCCAGTGGTCATCACACATGTGCCCTCCTAAATACCCATTACCCTGTTACCATATCCCCCAAACATCCTCCCCTATGAAACCTGCAGACTGTTTCTCAGAGTCCATAGTCTCTCATGGTTCATGTACCTCTCTGATTTCTCCCCCTTTGGATTTCCTTCCCTTCCCCTATGGTCCTCTGTACTATTGCTTAGGTTACACATATGAGTGAAACCATATGGTAATTATCTTTCTCTGCTTGGCTTACTTCACTTAACATAATCCTCTCAAATTCCTCCCATGTCAATGCAAATGGTGGGTATTCATCATTTCTAATGGCTGAGCAATATTCCATTGTGTATATATACCACATCTTTTTTTTTTTAAGTGGAAAAATAACTCTTCTTTTTATTTATTTATTCATTCATTCATTTATTTATTTATTTATTTATTTATTTATTTATTTATCTTACTTCTTTTGTGCATAACAGCATTCATTGTTTTTGCACCACACCCAGTGATCCATGCTATACGTGTCCTCCCTAATACCCACCACCTAGTTCCCCCAACCTCCCACCTCCCGCCCCTTCAAAACCCTCAGGTTGTTTTTCAGAGTCCATAGTCTCTCATGGTTCACTTCCCCTTCCAATTTCCCTCAACTCCCTTCTCCTCTCCATCTCCCCATGTCCTCCATGTTATTTGTTATGCTCCACAAATAAGTGAAACCATATGAAAACTGAATCTCTCTGCTTGATTATTTCACTCAGCATAATCTTTTCCAGTCCCGTCCATGTTGATACAAAAATTGGGTAGTCATCCTTTCTGATGGAGGCATATACTCCATAGTGTATATAGACCAGATCTTCCTTATACATTTCTCCATTGAAGGGCATCTTGGTTCTTTCCACAGTTTGGCGACCATGGCCATTGCAACTATAAACATTGGGGTACAGATGGCCCTTCTTTTCACTACATCTGTATCGTTGGGGTAAATACTCAATAGTGCAATTGCACGGTCATGGGGAAGCTCTATTTTTAAATTCTTGAGGAGTCTCCACATCATTTTCTAAAGTGGCTGCACCAACTTGCATTCCCACCAACAGTGTAAGAGGGTTCCCCTTTCTCCATGTCCTCTCCAACACATGTTGTTTCCTGTCTTGCTAATTTTGGCCATTCTAACTGGTGTAAGGTGGTATCTCAATGTGGTTTTAATTTGAATCTCCCTGATGGCTAGTGATGATGAACATTTTTTCATGTGTCTGATAGCCATTTGTATGTCTTCGTTGGAGAAGTGTCTGCTCATATCTTCTGCCCATTTTTTAATATGATTATCTGTTTTGTGTGTGTTGAGTTTGAAGAGTTCTTTATAGATCCTGGATATCAACCTTTTGTCTGTACTGTCATTTGCAAATATCTTCTCCCATTGCATGGGTTGCCTCTTTGGTTTGTTGACTATTTCATTTGCTGTGCAGAAGCTTTTGATTTTGATGAAGTCCCAAAAGTTCATTTTCACTTTTGTTTCCTTTGCCTTTGGAGACATATCTTGAAAGAAGTTTCTGTGGCTGATATCGAAGAGGTTACTTACTGCCTATGTTCTCCTCGACGATTCCGATGGATTCCTGTCTCATGTTGAGGTCTTTTATCCATTTCGAGTTTATCTTTGTGTACAGTGTAAGAGAATTGTCGAGTTTCATTCTTCTACATATAGCTGTCCAATTTTCCCAGCACCATTTATTGAAAAGAATGTCCTTTTTCCATTCTATATTTTTTCCTGTTTTGTCGAAGATTGTTTGACCATACAGTTGAGGGTCCATATCTGGGCTCTCTACCCTGTTCCACTGGTCTATGTGTCTGTTTTTATGCCAGTACCATGCTCTCTTGGTGATCACAGCTTTGTAGTAAAGCTTGAAATCAGGTAACGTGATGCCGCCAGTTTTATTTTTGTTTTTCAACATTTCCTTAGCAATTCGGGGTCTCTTCTGATTCCATACATATTTTAGGATTATTTGCTCCAGCTCTTTGAAGAATACCCGTGGAATTTTGATTGGAATGGCATTAAAAGTATAGATTGCTCTAGACAGTATAGACATTTTAACAATGTTTATTCTTCCGATCCAAGAGCATGGAATGGTCTTCCATCTTTTTGTGTCTTCTTCAATTTCTTTCATGAGTGTTCTGTAGTTCCTCAAGTACAGATCCTTAACCTCTTTGGTTAGGTTTATTCTGAGGTATCTTATGGTTCTTGGTGCTATGGTAAGTGGAATCGATTCTCTAATTTGCCTTTCTGTATTTTCATTGTTAGTGTATAAGGAAGCCACTGATTTCTGTACATTGACTTTGTATCCTGCCACGTTACTGAATTGCTGTATGAGTTCTAGTAGTTTGGGAGTGGAGTCTTTTGGGTTTTCCATATAAAGAATCATGTCATCTGTGAAGAGAGAGAGTTTGACTTCTTCATTGCCAATTTGGATACCTTTTATTTCTCTTTGCTGTCTGATTGCTGTTGCTAGGACTTCTAATACTATGTTGAACAAGAGTGGTGAGAGTGGTCATCTTTGTCGTGTTCCTGATCTCAACGGGAAGGCTGCAAGCTTTTTCCCATTGAGGATGATATTTGCTGTGGGTCATTCATAGATAGATTTTATGAAGTTCAGAAATGTTTCCTCTATCCCTATACTTTGAAGCATTTTAATCAGGAACAGATGCTGGATTTTGTCAAATGCTTTTTCTGCATCAATTGAGAGGACCATGTGGTTTTTCTCTCTTCTCTTATTGATTCGTTCTATCACACTGATTGATTTGCGAATGTTGAACCATCCTTGTAACCCAGGGATGAATCCCATCTGGTCATGGTGGATAATCTTTTTAATGTGCTGTTGGATCCTGTTTGCTAGGATCTTGTTGAGAATCTTAGCATCCATATTCATCAGTGATATTGGTCTGAATTTCTCCTTTTTGGTAGGATCTTTGCCTGGTTTGGGGATCAGGGTAATGCTGGCTTCATAAAAAATAGTCTGTAAGTTTTCTTTCTGCTTCAATTTTTTGAAACAGCTTCAGGAGAATAGGTGTTATTTCTTCTTTGAAAGTTTGATAGAATTCCCCAGGGAATCCGTCAGGTCCTCGGTTCTTGTTTTTTGGGAGGTTTTTGATCACTGCTTCAATCTCGTTACTAGATATCGGTCTTTTCGGGTTGTCAATTTCTTACTGGTTCAGTTTTGGGAGTTTATAGTTTTCCAGGACTGCATCCATTTCCTCTAGTTAGCTTAGTTTATTGGTATATAACTGTTGATAATAACTTCTGATGATTGTTTCTACTTCCTTGGTGTTAGTTGTGATCTCTCCCTTTTCATTCATAATTTTATTAATTTGAGCTTTCTCTCTTTTCTTTTGGATTAGTGTGGCCAATGGTTTATCGATCTTACTGATTCTTTCAAAAAAACAGCTTCTAGTTTCATTGATACATTCTACTGTATCTCTGTTTTCTACCTCATTGATCTCTGCTCCAATCTTGATTATTTCCCTTCTTATGTGTGGAGGTGGTTTGATTTGTTGCTGATTCTACAGTTATTTAACGTGTAGAGACTGTTGGTGTATTCTGGATTTTTCCATTTTTTTGATGGAGGCTTGCATGGCTAAGTAGTTCCCCCTTAGCACCGCCTTTGCTGTATCCCATAGGTTTTGGAGTGAAGTGTCTTCATTCTCATTGGTTTCCATGAATTGTTTAAATTCTTCTTTGATCTCCTGGTTGATCCAAGCATTCTTAAGCAAGGTGGTCTTTAGCTTCCAGGTATTTGAGTTCCTTCTGAATTTTTCCTTGTGACTGAGCTCCAGTTTCAAAGCATTGTGATCTGAGAATATGCAGGGAATAATCTCAATCTTTTGGTATCGGTTGAGTCCTGATTTGTGACCCAGTATATGGTCTATTCTGGAGAAGGTTCCATGTGCACTTGAGAAGAATGAGTATTCTGTTGTTTTAGGGTGGAATGTTCTGTATATATCTATGAGGTCCATCTGGTCCAATGTGTCATTCAATGCTCTTGTTTCTTTATTCATTTTCTGCCTCAATGATCTATTTCTGAGAGAGGCATGTTAAGAGCTCCTACTATTAATGTATTCATATCAATATGACTCTTTATCTTGATTAATAGTTTTCTTATGTAATTGGCTGCTCCCATATTGGGGGCATAGATATTTACAATTGTTAAATCATCTTGGTGGATAGTCCCTTTAAGAATGATGTAGTGTCCTTCTGTATCTCTGACTACAGTCTTTAGTTTTAAATCTAATTTATCTGATATGAGAATCGCTACCCTGGCCTTCTTTTGAGGCCCATTGGCATGAAAGATGCTTCTCCATCCCTTCACTTTCAGTCTGGGTGTATCCTTAGGTTCGAAATGTGTCTCTTGTAGACAACATATGGATGGGTCCTGTCGTTTTATCCAATCTGCAACCCTGCGTCATTTTATGGGCACATTTAGGCCATTCACATTGAGATTCATTATTGATAGATAATCAATAATGTCATCGTGTTACCTTTCAAGTCTTTCTTTCTGTAGATTGTCTCTATATTTCTGTTCAATGATATTTTTAGGATTTTTCTTCTTTTATAGAACCCCCCTTAATATTTCCTGCAGTGTCGGCTTCGTGGTTGTATAGTCTTTTAAGCCTTATTGGTCTTGGAAACTCTTGATCTCTCCATCTATTTTGAATGTCAGTCTTGCTGGATAAAGTATTCTTGGCTGCATGTTCTTCTCATTTAGTGCCCTGAATATATCTTGGCAGCCCTTTCTGGCTTGCCAGGTTTCTGTGGACAGGTCTGACATTATTCTGATGGGCTTTCCTCTGTATGTAACGAGCTTCTTTGTCCTAGCTGCTTCCAAGAAGGTCTGCCTACAATTATAATTATTCATTCTTACTATTGGGTGTCTCGAGGACTTTCAAGATTCTATAATCTTGGGCAGAAACCGTTCTGCCTCTAGTACATGAATGCTGGTTCCATTTGTGAGATTGGGAAAATTTTCATGGACAACTTGTTCCACTATATCTTCTAGACTTCTTTCTTTCTCCTCCCCTTCAGGGATTCCAATAATTCTGACGTTGGAACGTTTCATGGCATCATTTATTTCCCTGATTCTGTTTTCATGGCTTCTAAGCTGTTTGTTCCAGGCTTCCTCCTGATCCTTTCTCTCTATCTGTTTGTCCTCCAGATCACTAATTCTATCTTCTGTCTCAGTTACCCTAGCTTTTAGAGAATTTAGATTAGATAGGAACTTATTGAGAAGATTGTGAACATCATCCCTGGGGGCTTTCAATTCTGCCCTAATCAATTCCATTTGGTCATCCATGGCTTTCTTCAACCTAGCTCTTGCCTGGATAATTGTTAGCCTGAATTCCCTTTCCAACATATTGTCTATGTCGATAGCCATTAGCTCTCTTGCAGAAGGCCCATCCTCTGTATTTTTCTTCCATTGGGCATTCCTCCTCCTAGTCATTTTGTGAGAGATGACAACGGATGTAGCTGGATGTATCAAACGTGGTGCAGTTAAGGTGCACCCTGGAATGCTTCTGAGCAATCAGGATTCCCCACCCAAATGAGAGAAAAAAGAAAGGAAAAAGAAAAAGAGAGAGAGAGAGAGAGAGAGAGACAGGAAAAAAATGGAAAATAAAAGAGAAGGTTCAGCCCAAATGGGCCCCAAGGTAAGATTTATGAAGTATGCAAACAAAAACAGACAAAGGAAAAAAAAACTGATAAAAGCATATGACAAGAGAATATATATATATATATATATATATATATATATATATATATATATATGAAAGGAAAAAAAAAAGGAAGAACCTCGACAAAAAGAACCCCAAGTATAAGATTTATATACCATCAGGACAAACACAAATACACAGAAACACTAGTGGAAGAAAAAGATGGGAGAGTGGTTATAAAATCTCATTGTGGGCGAGGAAGGTTATTTTGATTCTTCCTGGATGTATCTTGATGTCTTTGTTAAAGGACTCAACTTTCCTAAGATAAAGGGGTATTAAAAATTAGTTTACCTATAGGGGTAGCATTGATTAGGGAAAGGGAATTACCTTGAAGTTTAACTCTATATGAATATTAGAAAATAAAAATAAAAAAAGAATAAACTAGAATAAACTAAATTAAACTTTAAAAAAATTTAAAAAATAGAAAAGCAAAAGAAAAACACGGGTGTATGTATCAAAAAGTTCAGGTTAAAAGGTTATTATGGAATTTGATGTATTGGACATCTCGCTGTGATGGTAAATAAGTTAAAAAATTATTGATATTAAAAAAATGAACCAGAATAGTGGGAACGAGTTAAAAATAAAAGTTGTATCTATGAAGTAGTGGTGGTTGTTCTCTTGTCTTTTTTTTTCCTGGTTGGTTTTCTGGGGGAGGGGCCTGCCACGATGGTTTTCAGTCAATGATGTTCCCTGAATTAAGTCCTCCCGCCCCTCTCAAGGGGGTGGGCTCTGAGGAAACCGGTTTTTCAGGCTTTTGTTCTCTGGAGGTTTTTATGTTTGTTCATTTGTTTTCTCTTGCCTTGACAGCTTTTGAAGGTGTTTGGAGGTTTAGAGGAAAGCAAACTGCACCCTACCTCCCTCTCAGAGAGAAGCCTCAGTCTGCTCCCCTGTGGGTTCTGCAGAGCACATAAGTTCCCCCCAGCTGCTGGCAGAGCAGGTTCCGAGTTGCGGTCCCTGGGGACACAGGATCTCCTGCTTGTACCCAAAACCATGGCAGTGGTGGCTGTCTGGGCAGCTCCAGACCGCCAGAGAGGTTCCAAGCAGCGATTGCACACTGAGATTTTCCCGCTGGCCCGGGCTGGGAGTGCCTGGTCTTTCCAGGTACGAGAGCACCAGGCTGGCACCTGCATGCACCTCTCCCAGGTTTGGGTGTGGGGCGCGCGTGTCTCAGGCTCTGATAGTATGGCGCGGGTCTAAGAGCGCCAGGCTGGCGCCTTCACACACCTCTCCCAGGGGAGGGTATGGGGCACGTGCGTCTCAGGCTCTGATAGTACATTGGGGCATTCTGCTGTCTGGCGAGGCTCCCAGCCCCTCACGTGAGCCGAACCCCACACATTCTCGGGTGCACTGGTAGCTCAGAGACCAAGACCTGGTTTTTCCAACACTCTCTCTAGTTCAGTGCCAGGGGTGGCTGTCCTGGGTCTGGGGACTTAAGCCCCTGTCCCTACCGCCCCAATTCCCACACTTTCCCCCTGTGATCCTTTGCTCTTTTGGAGTGCTTTCAACCAGACTCCAAGTTAATGCTGGTCCCCAGATGCAGGGCACTCTCGTACTGGGGTATTACTTTCCAATAGGTCGCCTCTGGTGGCTTCCTCCCCCTTTTGTTTCTCTTCCGATATCAGTCCGACATTCCCACTCCACTTTACCAGCCAATTGGCATCTTCTGCCCCTGTAGAAATCCAGATGTGTATAATTCTGATCTCAGCCTGATTTCATGGATGATTGGAGTTCTTTGGTAGGTAATCAACTCACTTTAGGGTACAGGTTGAAACGGCGCCTCCTCCTACTTCCCCGCCATCTTGTCTCCCCCTATACCACATCTTTTTCATCCATTCATCTGTTGAAGGGCATTTTGGCTCCTTTGACTCTTTGACTATTGTGGACATAGCTGCTATGAACATTGAGGTACATGTGCCTCTTCTTTTCACTACATCTGTATCATTGGGGTAAATACTTAATAGTGCAATTGCTGAGTCATAGGGTTCTTAACATCTTAACGTCCATACTGTTTTCCAGAGTGGCTGCACAAGCTTGCATTCCCACCAAAAGTGTGAGGGTTCCCCTTTCTCCACATCCTCTCCAACATTTGTCGTTTTCTGTCTTGTTAATTTTTGCCATTCTAACTGCTGTAAGGTGTTATCTCACTGTGGTTTTGATTTATATTTCCCTGATGGTTTGTGATGTTGAACATTTTTTCATGTGTTTGCTAGCCATTTGTATGTCTTCATTGGAGAAGTGTTTGCTCAAGTCTTCTGCCCATTTTTTTGACTGGTTTATTCATTTTTTGAATGCTAAATTTGAGAAGGTTTTTACATATCTCAGATATCAGCCCTTTATCTGTAATGTCATTTGCAAATATCTTCTCCCATTCCGTGGGTTGCCTCTTTGTTTTGTTGACTGTTTCCTTTGCTGTGCAGAAGCTTTTTATCTTGATGAAGTCCCAAAAGTTCATTTTTGCTTTTGTTTCCCTGGCCTTTGAAGTTGTTCTGTGTCTTGAAAGAACTTACTGTGTTATTCCTTATGTTCCACAAGTGAAACCATAAGATAGTTAAATTTATGTGCTTGACTTATTTCACTCAGCATAATCTCCTCCAGTTCCATCCATGTTGATGCAAAAGTTGGGTATTCATCTTTTCTGATGGCTGAGTAATATTCCATTGTATATATGGACCACATCTTCTTTATCCATTCATCTGTTGAAGGGTATCTTGGCTCTTTCCACAGTTTGACTATTGTGAGGACTGCTGCTATATACTTTGGGGTGCATGTGCTCCTTCAGATCTCTACATTTGTATCTTTAGGGTAAATACCCAGTAGTGCAATTGCTGGGGCATAGGTTGGCTCTATTTTCAACTTTTGAGGACTCTCCACACTATTTTCCAAAGTGGCTGCACCAGTTTGCATTCCCACCAACAATGTAGGAGGATTCCTCTTTCTCTGCATCCTCACCAACACCTGTCATTTCCTGACTTGTTAATTTTAGCCATTCCGACTGGCTTGAGGTCGTATCTTACTGTGGTTTTGGTTTGTATTTCCCTGATAGTGAGTGATGTTGAACACTTTTTCATATGTCTGTTGGCCACATTCAAATTAATTATTGAGAAATACTTATTTATTGCCATTTTATTAGTTGTTTTGTCATTTTTTCCAGAAAGTTTCTCTGATCCTTTCTTGACGTTTCACTTTTGGTGTCTGTTTTCCATTCAGAGTCCCCTTTAATATTACTTGCAGGGCTAGTTTAGTGGTCAGTAACTCCTTCAGTTTTTGTTTGTTTGTTTGGTTGGTTTTTGTCTGGGAAACTTCTCTTTCTTTCTATTACGAATGGTAGCCTTGCTGGATAAAGCATTCTTAACTGCAGATTTTTCCATTTCAGCACATTGAATGTATCATGCCTCTTCCTTCTGGCCTTTTGGATTTCTTTTAGGAGATCTCCAGTTAACCTTATTTTTTTTTCCCTTGTAAGGTAAGGATTCCTTTTGTCTTGCTTCTTTAAAGGCTTTTTTTTTTTCTATATCACTATATTTTACCAATTTAATTACAATATATTATGGCTTTGGCCTGCTTTTGTGGATTTTAATGGGGGTTCTCTGTGCATCCTGGATCTTGATGTCTTTTTATTTCCCAGATTAAGGAAGTTTTTAGCTATTATCTCCTCAAATAAATTTTCTGCCCCCTTTGCTCTCTCTTCTTTTTCTTGGACTCCTATAATATGAATTTTATTACTTTTGATGGAGTCACTGAGTTCCCTAAATGTATTGTTTTGTTACATAATTATTCTTTCTCTCTTTTGCTCAGCTTCATTACTTTCAATTACTTTGTCTTCTACGTCACTAATTCAGTCCTCTGCTTTTCCAGACTGCTGTTAATTGCATCAAGTGTATTTCCAGTCTGGGTGCCTGGGTGGCTCAGGGGGTTGGGCCTCTGCCTTCTGCTCAGGTCATGATCTCAGGGTCCTGGGATCGAGACCCATGTCGGGCTCTCTTCTCAGTGGGGAGTCTGCTTCCCCCTGTCTCTCTGCTTGCTCTTCTGCTACTTGTGATCTCTCTCTCTGTCAAATAAATAACATCTTTTTTTAAAAGTGTATTTCTAATCTCATTTATTGCATACTTCATCTCTGGTTGAGTCTTCTTTAAGGTTGTAAGGTTCTCACTGATATTTTTTTAATTTTTTTCTCAAGCCCAGTGAGTGTCCTTATGGTTGTTGCTTTAAGTTCCCCATCAGGGATGTTACTTATGTCTGTTTCACTTAGATCTCTGGTGTGGTCTTATCATGTCCTTTCATTTCGGATAAATTCTTCTATCCTGGAATTTTGTCTACATCTCTGCCTTTTTTCTGTGTTAGAAAAGCCAGTTATGTTTCCTGCTCCTGAATGTAATGGACTTATGAAGGAGAGGTTATGTATATTACAGGGCTTCCAATTGTGAGAGACTCAGACATAGGAGTTGATATATGTGTCATGAAATTGTTATGCTGCCAGCTTTGCTGTAGTTTACTATTAACTTTAGAGCTAGATGAACCTCAGTCTTCTGGAAGAGAAGGTTTTCTCACTCAACCACTTGCCATAAGATTCGTAAATGGGATCTGGAGTTAGACAGGGGTTCCCATCGACAGCTTGGCTAGGATAAGGATCTGAAGGGTCTTTTCTTTTCCCTTCTGACACCAACCAATTTTTTGATTCTCTAACACCAAATGGGCTTCCTACAATTCAATTGTGTAACTAACTACACAGAATTAACATCAAATTACAAAGGTTTAAAATCTCAGTCCCACAAAACTGCTCTCACTTAGAAACAGTCTTCAGCACATGTCCCTGAGTTACTCAAAATTATGTCCTACTTTGGCATAAATTTTGGGGTTCCCACTACCCACCCGAGGTTCAATAATTCACTAGAATACCTCACATAACTCAGGAAAGTAATTTACTTATTATTACTGGTTTCTTGCAAATGATACAACTCAGAAACTGCCACATGGAAGATATGTGAAGGGCAAGGGAGGGAAGGAGGAGAGTGAAGCTTCCATGACTTCTCTAGGCACAGTACCCTCCCAGCACCTTGATGTGTTCACCAACCTGAAAGCTCTGTCAGTCTTTTTTTTAAATATTTTATTTATTTATTTGACAGAGATCACAAGTAGGCAGAGAAGCAGGCAGAGAGAGGAGGAAGCAGGCTTCCCGCTGAGCAGAGAGCCCGATGCGGGGCTCAATCCCAGGATCCTGGGACCATGACCTGAGCCGAAGGCAGAGGCTTTAAACCACTGAGCCACCCAGGTGCTCCAAAGCTCTGTCAGTCTTATTGTTTAAAGGGGTTGATGAAAGTTTCATCATGTCAGTCTAATTAATTGGCCATTGATGATTAAACTCAATCTCAGCCCTTCCCAGGGAATCAGGGGTTGGGGCTGAAAACTTCAACACTCTAATCTCATGGTTTGGTCTTTCTGGCAGCCAGCCCCATCCTGAAGCTACCTAACCCCCAGCTCTCCACTCTCACCTTTACAAGTAATCTCATTAATATATAAAAGATACTCTTGTCACTTCTTACTCTTAAGATTCCAATGGTTTTAGGAGCTCCTGCACCAGGAACCATAGACAAAGACCAAATATTTATTTTTTTAATTTAAATTCAATTAATTAATATATAGTTCATTATTAGTTTCAGAAGTAGAATTTAGTAATTGATCAGTTGCATACAACACCCAGTGCTTATTTCTTCAAATGCCCTCCTTAATGCGCATTACCTAATTACCTAATCCCCTCACCCACCTCCCCTCCAGCAACCCTCAGTTTGTCTCCTATAGTTAAGAGTTTCTTGTGGTTTGCATCCTTCTCCGTTTTCAACTTTTTTAAATATTTCACTTATTTATTTGACAGAAAAAGACACAAGAGAGGGGACACAAGCAAGAGGAGTGGGAGAAGGAGAAGCTGGCTTCCTGCTGAGCAGGGAGCCCAATGTAGGGCCCAATCCAACACCTGGGATCATGACCTGAGCTGAAGGTAGATGCTTAATGACTGAGCCACTCAAGAACCCCCTCTGTTTTCATCTTATTTTACTTTTCCTTCTTTCCCCCATGTTCATCTGTTTTCTTAAATTCTATATATGAGTAAAACCATATGGTATTTGTCTTTCTCTGCCTGACTTATTTCTCTTTGCATAATACACTTTATACTACAGGACCCAAAGACCTCTTCTGATAACAATCCACAGAAAAAGTAGAAAATAAAGAATAAGGAGCCCTGGGCTCTACTACTCCACCCTTGCCTTGAGCTACTTGAGGGCTCTTCTTTTCTCTCCCATTCCTATGCCCCAGTTTCTTCCTCTGGACATAAGATCCTTTAAGATTTACTAAATTATGTTCTGGTGGCCAAAGGGGTCCCTCATAGCTGTCCTCATAAAGCCAGGCCCCACCATTGTCTGTGTTGCTCAGGAAATGGTTGTTCCAGGTCCACAGCAAGAGCAGCATTAGACAGAGCAACGAAATCAGAGATATTATTTTCCTTCTGCCCCACTTAGTCCCAGGGATAGGATGTCTCCTCTTATCTTGATTATTTTCCTCCTTGTGAATGGGGTTAGCTTAATTTGTTGTTGATTCTCCAGTTCTTTAAGGTGTAAAGAGAGCTGGTGTATTATGGATTTTTCAGGGTTTTTTTGAGTGAGGTTTTGATGACTATGTATTTCCCCCTTAGGACTGCCTTTGCTGTATCCCATAGGTTTTAGATTGAAGTGCCTTCATTCTCATTGGTTCCCATGAATTGTTTAAGTAATTTTTTGATTTCCTGGTTGATCCAAACATTCTTAAGCAAGGTGGTCTTTAGCTTCCAGGTGTTTGAATCCCTTCCAAAAGTTTTCTTGTGCTTGAGTTCCAGTTTCAAAGCATTGTGGTCTGAGAATATGCAGGGAATAATCTCAATCTTTTGGTATCAGTTGAGCCCTGATTTGTGACCCGGTATGTGGTCTATTCTGGAGAAGGTTCCATGTGCACTCAAGAAGAATGAGTATTCTGCTGTTTTAGGGTGGAATGTTCTGTATGTATCTATGAGGTCCTTCTGGTCCAATGTGTCATTAAATGCTCTAGTTCCTTTACTGATTTTCTGCTTGGATGATCTATATATTATGGAGAATAGTATGTTAAGATCCCCTACTATTAATGTAATCATATCAATATGACTCTTTATCTTGAGTAACGGTTGTCTTAAGTAGTTGGTTTCTCCCATATTGGGGGCATGAATGTTTACAATTGTTATATCTTCTTGGTGGATAGACCCTTTAATAATGGTGCATTGTCTTTCTTTATCTCTGACTACAGTCTTTAGTTTAAAATCTAATTTATCTGATTTGGGAATCACTATCCCAGCCTTCTTTTGAGGCCCATTGGCATGAAAGATGCTTCTCCATCCTTTCACTTTCTGTCTGGATGTATTCTTAGGTTCGAAATGGGTCTCTTGTAGACATCATATGGATGGGTCCTGTCGCTTTATCCAATCTGCAACCCTGTGCCATTTAATGGGAATATTTAGACCTTTCACATTGAGCGTGATTATTGAGAGATAGGGTTTTTTTTTTTAAGATTTTATTTATTTATTTGACAGAGATCACAAGTAGGCAGAGAGGCAGGCAGAGAGAGAGAAAGGAGGAAGCAGGTTCCCTGAAAAGCAGAGAGCCGGTTGTGGGGCTCAATCCCAGGACCCTGGGATCATGACCTGATCCTAAGGCAGAGGCTTTAACCCACTGAGCCACCCAGGAGCCCTTAGAGGTATGTTTTTATTGACATTGTGTTGCCTGTGTAGTCCTTGTTTCTATAGATTGTCTCTGTAAATTTCTGTTCTATGACACTCTTGGGTTCTTTCTCCTTTTATAGAACCCCCTTATTATTTCTTGTAGTGCCGGGTTGGTGGTTACATACTCTTTTAAACCTTGCCAGTCTTGGAAATGCTATCTTTCCATCTATTTTGGATGTCAGCCTTTCTGGATAAAGTATTCTTGGCTGCATGTTCTTTTCATTAATCCCCTGAATACGTCTTGCCAACCCTTTCTTGCTTGCCAGGTTTCTTTGGACAGGTCTGATGTTATTCTAATGTACCTTCCTCTGTAAGTAAGGAATCTCTTTCCCCTAGCTGCTCTCAAGAGTTCCTGTCTAAAATTATGATTCGCCAGTTTCACAATGAGGTGTCTCAAGGTCTTTCTAGATTCTGTGATCTTGGGGACAAACTTTTCTGCCTCTAGTACACAAACGCTGGTTCCATTCACCAGATTGGGAAAATTTTCATGGAGAATTTGTTCAACTATGCCCTCTAGTCTTCTTTCTTTCTCCTCCCCCCTCAGGGATTCCAATAATTCTGATGTTGGAACGTTTCTTGGCGTCATTTATTTCCCTAATTCTGTTTTCATGGCTTCTAAGCTGTTTGTTCCAGGCCTCTTCCTCATTCTTTTTCTCTATCAGTTTGTCCTCTAGATCACTAATTCTATCTTCTGCCTCAGTTACCCTAGCTGTTAGAGAATTTAGATTACATTGGAACTCATCAATAGCATTTTTAACTTCTTCCCTGGTGGCTTTCACTTCTGCCCTAATTGATTCTATGTTGTCATTAATGGTTTTCTCCAACCTAGCCATTGCCTGGATAATTGTTAGCCTGAATTCCCTTTCCAACATACTGTTTATATCCATATCCAATAGCTCTGATGGAGAGAGCACAGTCTCTGAATTTTTCCTCTGTTGGGCATTCCTTGTCGTAGTCATTTTGGTGAGAGATGGCTGAAGGGATGTGTAGCTGAATGTATCAACCATGATCCAAGCAAGGTGCACCCTGGAACGCTTCTGAGCAATCGGGGGTCACCACCAAAACGAAAGAAAAAAAAATAGAGAGAAAGAGAGAGACGGGAAAAAAAAAAAAAGAAAGAAAGAAAGAAAAGAGAAGACCCAGCCAGAATGGGTTCCAAAGTTACAATTTATAAGGTATACAAACAAAAACAGACAAACCAAAAGACTGACAAAAGTAAATGACAAGGAAAAAAGAACCCAGCCAAAATGAACCCCAAGTATAAGATTTATATAATACCAGAACAAAAACAAATACACAGAAACACTGACAGAAGAAAAAGATGGGAGAGTGGTTATAAATCCTCAGTGGTGGCAAGGAAGGTTATTTTGATTCTTCCTGGCTATATCTTGATATCTTTGTTAAAGGACTCAACTTTTCTGATATAAAGGGGGATTAATACTGGTTTATAAGTAGGAATAGTATTGATTGGGGAAAGAGGATTTCCTTGAAGCTTATCTATATATTAATATTAAACAAAATAGAAAAGCAAAAGAAAAACACTGATGTATATATCCAAAAAGTTCAAATTAAAATTTTATTATGAAATTTGTTGTATTGAACCACTTGTTATGATGGTAAATAGGTTAAAATTTAAAAAAAAATTAAAAAGAATGAGAATGGTGGGAACGAATTAAAAAATAAAAGTCGTATCTATGAAATATACAGGTTTTGTGTCAATACCAGGAGCTTAATATCTTCTTTTCCCCTGATATTTTGGTTTTACAGTTTTATGGGGACCCTGTGGTGGTTATGCTCTCAGTTTTTTTGCCTGGATTTCTGGAGGAGGGGCCTGATGCATTGTTTTTCAGGCGGTCTTGCTTGGATTGAGTCCTCCTGCCCCTTATCAAGGGGCTGGGCTCTAAGGAAACCGGTTTTTCAGGTTTTTGTTCTTTGGAGGTTTTTTCTTTGTTTGTTTGTGTTGTTTTGTTTTTATTTGTTTTGTTTTCCCTTGGCGGGTTTTGGCAGTTCTTTGGAGGTTTAGAGGAAAGCAAACTGCACCCATATCTCTGTTTCAGAGAGAGGCCTCAGTCTGTTCCCCTCTGATAGGTCCAGAGCACACAGACTCCCCCTCTGCCCTCTCCCACCGGAAGAGCACGTCTCCAGCCACCATCTCATGGGTTGCAATAGCACCTGATTGTCACTGTACCTTAGTGATACTAAAACCACAAGCAATATTGGTCCAAGGAGCCCACTTCCAGTGGCTGCTTTTGCCGGATGCTGTCTGGGTTGGTCCAGACAGCCAAAGACATCCCAACCAGAGATAGAGCACTGAGATTTTCATTTCCGCCCAGGCTAGGAGTGTTCAGACTCTTGGCCAGTCCTAGAGACCACTGGCTAGCACCCAGACGGCCTGCATGGACCTCTCTTAGGGGAGGATGTAGAGAGTGGCTCAGGCCCTGGTCACACAGTGTGTGTGCAGAGTGTAAAAGGCTGTGGTTTTAGAGAGCACCGGCTGGTGTCCACCCAGACTCTCAGTCCACCCAGACTCTCTCACACATATGGATGGCTCAAGGACCGTGGCCTGGAGGCTTCGCTGCACTCTCTTTGGCCTGGGTGGTCACCAGCAGTGACCATCTTGGGTCCATCGTCTTAAGTCCATGCCCACGACTGCCCAATTCCACCAGTTGCCCCTCAAGATCTTTTGCTCTTTTTGAGTGCTTTTAACTAGACTCCAAGTTAATGCTGGTCCCCAATTACAGAGCACTCCTGTATTGGGGTATTACTTTCCAATGGTTGCTTCTGGTGGCTCTCTCCCCCTTCTGTTTATCCTTTGATATAAGTTCAAATATTCCCACTCCACTTTAACTCTCCACTGATGTCTTCTGCTCCTGTAGAGATTCAAAAGTGTGTAATCTTACATCGCAGGCTGAAATTGTGGGTGTTCAAAACTGTTCAAAAGTGCTTTACCTCACCACTTGAGTCTTCTGCCCAGGTAGAGATCCAGAAGTGTATAATCCTACATCTCAGGCTGATTTCATGGGTGTTCAGAGCGTTCTGGTAGATAATCAGCTCACTTTAGAGGACCTGTTGAAACAAGGTCTCCTAATTCCCCACCATCTTGCCCCCTCACGTACAGTGTTGTTTGAGGCAGAGAAAGGAAGTACATGACTTCTGAAAGTTGTTTCCATTTACTATGATGTCTGTGACAAAATAGCTTTCACATTTGGTTGAGAGCCACTATTTTTATTGATCTAGCAAAACTAACCCAAAAGCGTTGAATCATTTGATGAAATATTTCCTACACTGTGGCTTCAAGGCCACTCTAAGCAGCATAGCCAATGGAACTTTGCTGAGATTCTGGAAGAGTTCCATGCTCCACTACCTCCTTAGGCTATGAGCTGAATGGGGCATTGCCCAAATACAGAACTCTATGAAGCTAAGGACTAAGACTAGGATTGACTGATTAATTTATTTTCATCTACTTGGTAAGCATTGCTTGAGTGTGTCCTTTGTTCCGAGTCCTGTACTAAGCCCTCAGGATACAGGGAGGATTCAGTACCCAGCCCTGACTAAAAAGGGCTTCTATTCTACTGGGGAGAAGAGATGTGGTTTCTTCTAACTTGAAATCAGCTCTCTTTTGCCATTCTCTATTAGTCAGAGTTCTCCAAAGGAAAAGACCCTATGCATATTTGTGTGTGTATGTGTGTGTGTGTGTATATATATATATATATATATATATATATATATATATGAATATAAATATATTTATTATAAGGAATTGGTTCACATGATTGTGGAGGTTGTCAAGTCCAATCTGAAGAGTAAACAGTAGGCTATAGACCCAGTGTGCAAGCCAAAGTTCCAGTTATAAGGCCATCAAAGAAGAAGAGGAATATATAGGCTGGAAGATGGCAGAGTAGGAGGACCCTAAGCTCACCCATGGATAAAACTAAGTAATGTTAACATCAATGCACATAACCCAGAAAGTAACCTGAAACTGAAAGAACAAACTCCACAACTAAATGTAAAGAGGTCATACCAAAGAGGATAGGAAGGGTGGAGATGCAGTGGGGAGCTAAAGGGACCAATGGGACTGTCCATGGGAGGGAAGTCCCCACAGGTATGGAGGTGAGAGGAAAAACAATTATCACATCAGGGAGCAAACACAGGGAAGAAAAATCCCCATAATATTTGGCTTTGAAAACCAGAGGGACCAAATTTCATGAGTTCTTACAACTAGCTGAACTTAAAACCTAGAATTTTACAAATCAGTGGGGTCAGCTTTGGGAGACCTAGGGGTGCAAGAGGTAAATGAGACCTTTCCTTAAAGAAAAAGCACAATGTATATCCCCTGGAGATACAGCATAGAAGCAACAGTTTGAAAAATATCTGGGGCATAGGAGGGGGGTGTTTACTACTCTCGCAGCATCTCCTGGAGAGACAGAAGTCCTTGGGAGATTCCTCCAGGAACAAATGAATTGGCAAGTGCCATTTCTCTATCCCAGGCCCCAGCACAAACAGGGCCACTGGCAGGAATCAGTGCAGCACTGAGACTCACTACCTAACTTGCTAAGAGCATGCCCAGACTCCCCCCACCCACAAGTTTGGTGGATCTTCCCCCTACAGCAGACATGTCTCTGTCCTGGCACTGCAAATTGCCTCCCCAGAAGACCAGTGAAAACCCTGTTAACACTCTGCATCTCATCCTTTCACACAACAAGGGATCCACCACCAGCAATATGCTCTTGGCCAAAGCCCATCCAAAGTGGCACCACAAGCCTGGGAGTGTGCAAATAGCCAAGACAGAGGCCAACATTACTATAATGTGAATTACGCCCTAGGGATAGGGGAAGACAACAATACACACAAGTCAGCCTGGATCCAACAGTGGGCTGGGGGCACACAGGTGATCTGACTGTGGGCCCACCCACCAATGAAAGTTTCTCAGGAGAAAGCACAGGGAAAGTGTCGTGTAGTTTGTTGCTACTTTGTGTCTGACAAATGCCTGGTCTGATGTAACTCAACACCAAAGGTAGCCCCAGACTGGGGCACCAGTACCACAGGGAACAAACACTGCCCACAATGGACAAACAGCCACTGCAGATGATAGGACTGAAGGAAAATTCAGCTCAACCACAACAGCAGGGTGCACACAATACACATAGGAGACCACTGAAATACCAGGTTCTGGGGAACAGGGGACACTACACAATAGGGGACTACAGGACCTCTTCTTCATAAAGCCACTAATTTCAAAAGCAGAGACATAGCTGACTTTTCTAACACAGAAATAGACACAGAGACTTAGATAAAATGAGGAGTCAGAGAAATATATCCTAAATGAAAGAACAAGACAAAGTCACAAGAGACCTAAGCAAAACAGAGGTAAGTGATATGCCTAATAGAGAACTTAATAATCATGAAGATACTTACTGGACATGAGAAAACAGTGGAGAACATCAGTGATACCCTTAACAAACAGATAAAAAATAACAAATCAAGGGTGCCTCGGTGGTTCAGTGGGTTAAGCCTCTGTCTTCGGCTCAGGTCATGATCTTAGAGTCCTGGGATTGAGCCCCACATCAGCCTCTCTGCTCAGAAGGGAACCTACTTCCCCTCCTCTCTCTCTGCCTGTCTCTCTACCTACTTGTGATCTCTATCAAATAAATAAATAAAAATCTTTTAAAAAAGAACGAATCAGTGATAAAGAACACAGTAAAGGAAATTAAAAAATATACTAGAAGGAATAAATAGTAGACTAGAGGAAGCAGAATGAATCAGTGACTGGAGGGCAGAGTAATGGAAGTAATCAAGATAAACAAATGACAGAAAATGTATGCAAAATGAAAATAGTCTTAGGGAACTCAGTGACAACATCAGGCATAATATCATTCACATTACAGGGAACCCAGATGGAGGAGAGAGAGAAAGGGAGAGCATAAAATGTATTTGAACAAGTAATAGCTGAAAACTTCCCTAATCTGGGGAAAGAAACAGAAATCCGGATTCAGGAGGCACAGAGATCTCCCAACAAAATTGAGGGCTACAAGACATATAATAGTTAAAATGTCAAAAAGAGGCAATAGAGGAATTTTAAAGGCACAGGAGCAAAAAAAGAAAAAAAAATAGTTACATACAAAGAAAGCTCTGTAAGGGTATCAGGGGACTTTTCCGCAGAAATTTTGCAGGCCAGAAGAGGGTGACATGATATATTCAAAGTGCTGAAAGGAAAAAAAAAAATATGGAGCCAAGAATTTATCTAGCAAGGCTATCATTCAGAATACAAGGAGAAATAGTTTCCCAGATTCACCCCCCCCCAAAAGGATAAAGTTAGAGTAATTCATGACCATTAAACCAGCCCTATAAGAAATGTTAAAGGGGACACTGATTGGAAATGAAAGACCATAAGTAAGAGTAAGAGAAGTAGGAAGCACAAAAGCCATAAAAGTAAATGTGTCCATAAAGAACAGTGAAGGGACTCACAAAATGAAAGGACATAAAATATGATGCCATATACCTAAATCATGAGGAAGAAGAGTAAAGAATGGGTTCAAAGTTAGGCAACCATAAACTTCATATAGACTGCTATATGCAGAAAATATATATGCTATATGCTATGTAGAAGCCTAATGGTAACCACAAATTTTAAAAAAAAAAAGCAATATATATGCAAAAATAAAGAAAAAGTAATATATATATATATATATATATATATATATATATATAACTATATATATATATATATAACTGAATATATATATATATATATATATATATATAACTGAAGAAAACCAACTAATCAAGAGAGAGTAGAGCAAAGGAAGAAAGGAACAAACAAGTAACAAAATGATAACAAATGCATACCTATGAATAATTACTTTGAATGCAATTGGACCAAACGCTCCCATCAAAAGACATAGGATGACAAAACAGGTTTAAAAAAACAAGAGCTATGTAAATGCTGCCTACAAATGAGTCATTTCAGACTTAGAGACATATGGAATTTGAAAGTGAAGAGATGTAGAAGAATTTATCATGCAAATGTATATGAAAAGAAATCCAGGGTAACAATATTTACATTGGACAAATAGACTTTAAAACAAAGACTGTAACAAGACACACAGAAGGTAACCATATAACAATAAACATAAAAATCCAAGAAGAATATACAACAATTGTAAATATTTATGTACTCAATATGGGAGCACCCAAACACATAAAGTAGTTAATAACAAACATAAAGGAACATCCCACTTACATCAATGGACAGATAATCGAAACAGAGAATCAACAATGAAATAGTGCTTCTGTGTGCCACACTGAACCAAATGGATTTAACAGCTATATTCAGAACATTCCATCCTAAAACATCAGAATACACATTCTTTTCAAGTACATAAGAGACATTCTGAAGAATAGATCACATATTAGGTCACAAAAACGTCTCAACACATTCAAGAAGTTTGAAGTCATACCATGCATCTTTTCTTTTTTTTTTTTTTAATTTTTTATTTATTTTCAGCGTAACAGTATTCATTGTTTTTTCACCACACCCAGTGCTCCATGCAATCTGTGCCCTCCCTAATACCCACCACCTGGTTCCCCCAACTTCCCACCCCAACCCCTTCGAAACCCTCAGGTTGTTTTTCAGAGTCCGTAGTCTCTCATGGTTCACCTCCCCTTCCAATTTCCCTCAACTCCCTTCTCCTCTCCATCTACCCTTGTGTATGCATCTTTTCTAACCACAAAACTATGAAACTAGATATAAAACACAAGAAAAAATCTGGAAAGACTACAAATACATGGTGATTTAATAATATGTTATGAAGCAATAAATAAATCAACCAAGAAATTGAAGAGGAAATTAAAAACAAAAAACACATGGAGAGAGATGAAAACACAATGGTCCAAAATCATTGGGATGCAGAAAAAGCAGTTCTAAGAGGGAAGTTTATACCAATACAGACCTACTTCAATAAGCAAGAAAAATCTCAAATAAATAACATAACCTTACACCTAACGGAGCTAGAAAAAGAATAACAAACAAAACCCCAAACAAGAAGAAAAAAATGAAATGATAAGGAGCAAAAATAAATGAAATAGAAACTAAAAAATCAATAGAGAAGATCATTGAAACCAGGGTCTACTTCTTTGAAAAGCTATAAATAAATAAATAAATCCTTAGTCAAAATCCTCAGAGTAAGAGAAAGAGAGATGACTGAAATAACCAAATTAGAAGTGAAATCAGAAAAATAAAAACCTACATGACAGGCATACAAAGGATTTTAAGAGAATATTGTGAAAAATTATACGCCGATGTTGGCCAACATCAAAGACATGTATAAATTCATAGAAACAATTTTCCAAAACTGAAACAGGAAGAAATGAAAAATTTGAACAGACAGATTGCCAGCAATGAAATTGAATCATTAATGAAAAAAACTCCCAACAGACAAATGTTCAGGATGAGAGATAGCTTCAGAAATTAATTCTACCAAATATTTAAATAAGAGTTAATATCAATTCTTCTCACTATTCCAAAAAGCAGAAGAGGAAGGAAAACATTCAGTTTCTTCCTATGAGGCCAGCATTACCCTGATACCAAAACCAGACAAACATTAAAGGAGAACTAAAGGCCAAGATCTCTGATGAACATGGATGCAAAAATCCTGAACAAAATATTAGTAAAATGAATCCAGCAATATATTAGAAAATCATCTACCATAGTCAAGTGGGATTTATTCCTGGGGTGCAAGGGTTGTTCAATATCACGAATCAATCTACATGATACACTACATCAAGAGAAAGGATAAAAACCATATGATTATTTCAATAGCTGCAAAAAAAAAAAAAACATATGGCAAAGTATAACATCTACTCATGATAAAAACTCTCAGCACAGTAGGTTTAGAATTAATATACCTCAACATAATAATGGTAATCTCTGAAAAAACCCACAGAAAACATCATACTCAGTGACCAAACAAAACAAAACAAAACAAAACAAAAACAGAGTTTTTCCCCTAAGGTAAGCAGCAAGACAAAGATTAAAATTCTCACCACTTATATTTGAAATAGTACGGACGTCCTAGTCATAGCAATCAAACAAGAAAAAGGAATAAAAGGCAACCAAATTGGTCAGGCAGAGGTTAAATTTTCACTATTTGTAGATGGAATGATACTATATATAGAAAGCCCTAAAGACTCTGCCAAAAACATACTGGAACTGAAAAATGAATTCAGGAAGGTTGCAAGACACAAAATCAATGCACAGGAATCCATTACATGTCTATGTACTAACAATGGAACAGCAGAAAGAAAAAGAAAGCAATTCTGTTTATATTTGTACCGAAAATAATAAAATACCTAAAAATAAACTTAACCAAGGATGTGATAGACCTCTACTCTGAAGACTATAAAACTTTTATGAAAGAAATTGAAGGTGACACAAGCAAATGGAAAGATATTCCATGGTCATGGATCGGAAGAACAAATATTGTCAAAATGTCCTACTACCCAAAACTATCTACAGATATAATCCTATTCCTATCAAAACACCAACAGTAGTTTTCACAGAGCTAGAACCAACAATCCTAAAATTTGTATGGAACCACAAAAGACCCAGAGAACCAAAGCAATCTTGAAAAAGAAAAACAAAGAAGGAGGTATCAAAATTCCAGATTTCAAGTTATACTATAAATCTGAAGTAAACAAAACAAAACAAAACCAGTATGGTACTGCCATAAAAATAGACACATAGATCAATAGAAAAGGATAGAGGTCCCAAAAACAAACCCACTATTATATGGCTAATTAATCTTTGACTAAAGGACAAGAATATCCAATGGGAAAGGACAGTCTCTTCAACAAATTATGTTGGGAAAACAGCTCGGCAACATACAAAAGAAAGAAACTGGACCTCTTTCTTACACCATACACAAAAATAAACTCAAAAAGGATAAAATACCTTAATTTGAGGCAGGAAATCATAAAAATCCTAGAAAAGAGCACAGGCAGTAAGTTTTCTGACTTTGGTTATAATTTTTTTGAAGATATGACAAAATAAACTATTGGGGCTATATAAAATAAACAACTTCCAGGAGAATTTAAGATAGCAGAGGAGTAGAGACACCCTAACCAACTACTGGAAGAAACAATATAGCTAAATTAAAATGACAAGAGCTACATTTATCAACTTGGATAAACATAAGAAAATCCTATATAGGGGAGCCTGGGTGGCTCAGTGGGTTAAGCCTCTGCCTTTGGCTCAGGTCATGATCTCAGGGTCCTGGGGTCGAGTCCTGCATCAGGCTCTCTGCTTGGTGGGGAGCCTGCTTCCCCCTCTCTCTGCCTGCTGCTCTGCCTACTTGTGATATCTCTCTCTCTCTCTTTCTCTCTCTCTTTCTCTCCCTGTCAAATAAATTTTAAAAAAAAGTCTTAAAAAAAGAAAATCCTACGTAATGTTTATGGACACAGAAATAAGTAACAAATACATACATCTCTTCATGGGCATAATAACTACTGAATTCAAGGGAAGTTACGATGGCAGAGGAGTAGGAGGATCCTAAGCTTGCTTTGTCCCTCTAACACAGCTAAATAAATATCAAATCATTCTGAACACCTGGGAAATTGATCTGAATACTGAGAGAAAAAGACTGCACAATAAGATGTAGAAAAATGGCCACACCAAAGAAGGTAGGAGTTGTGGAGAGTTTATTTGAGAGAGTAAAGAACTGCAGGTGCTGTGGAGGGGAGGGAGCCCTGATCATGGAGATAAGAGCATGGGAGAAAGAAACTGAAAGCATGTATATAGTATTGCACCAGAAAAACTCTTCCCCAAAATCATTGACTGAGAAAAGGAGAGGGGCTGACTACTACAAGTTTTCATAAGCAGCGAAGTGTAAAGTCTGATGTTTTAGAAGTTCATGCCATCACCAGGGTCATGCCTGGTTGGTTTAGCATTGCTCCTGTAGGGAAGGAGGGCAGAGACCTGGGAGTGGGCATCTTGGTCTAAGGATCCCCTGGGTCACATGGGGAGAAACAGTTCCCTTTCTTGGAGTGCACTTGGGAGCGGAGAACAGAGACATTGGCAGAAGGCAGCAAACCTTGGTGCCAGCTTTTTGCTGCACTTTACTATGAACTATGAACTGCTGCGCAGTTATTTGACCAATTTCTGGGACAAACAGGTACCAGCAACAGCATGGGAGACACTCCCTTATAGGATCAATGTTGGTCAGCATAATGTGGGTCCCTAAAACTTGGAGTTTTGAAACCTAGCCATGAGTCTGTGATAAAATACAGGAGTTCAGTGCCACCTGGAAGACAGACAGCTTGGACACAGGTGGTGAAGGCAGGGATAAAAACAAGAGCTAGGGACATATAAGGGGTGATGAGGGCTTCTGTCCTTATCACCTTTCTTCTGTGAGGGCTTCCTGAAGAGTAGCAGGCACAAAATCCCCACTTTGGGGACAAGAGAGTGGGTTGACACCATTTTCCCCGTTCCCATCGGCACTGACCAACTTTAGTGAGCAGCACAATACCACCTAGTAGAGGTTGGAGACCCTTACATGAAGCACAGCCCCCTTGTGCTCTGTAAGTGTACGTCCAGTAGTGCAAGTCCACCTAAGAATCATGAGATCGTGTCCCTTCTTCAGAAGACCAGCACAAAAACCTTGAATGCACCCAGGGTACTACTCATAGAGTGCTGCAAATCTTCAGCTGTAGGGGGAATAAGTTCTAGTTTCTTTTTTGTTGTTGTTATTATTTTAATCTACCTTCCTTTAACAAGCAGACCAAAACACACCTAGTTAAAACTTGCCACACAGTGAACAAGGTCCAAACATCACCTACTGCAGGCAAGTAAAAGTGCTGCAGAGGTATGACCTGAGGAAAGGAGCACCAAAACAAAATAGCAGAGTGCACACTTTGAAACACCTCCTGAAGCGTGAGGCCCAAGACAGTATAAGACCTCTTTTTTTGTTGTTGTTTCTTTTGACCTCTTCCTAATATAACCATTACTCTCAGGAACAGGAATATAACTGACCTTCCTAATAATCACACACACACACACACACACACACACACACATACACACACACAGTGACCTAGACCAAATGACAAGGCAGAGATATTCAGGCCAAATGAAAGAAGAGGAGCTAACAGCCAGGAATTTAATAAAAACTGATGTAAGTAAGGTATCTGAACTGGAATTTAAAACAACAATCATAACTGTATTAGTTGGGCTTGAGTAAAGCATAGAAAACATGAGAGAATTCCTCACAACAGAGATAAAGAAACCATAAACTACTTAGGCTAAAATAAAAATTGCTATAACTGAGATGAAAGACTGAAAGGATGCAATGACAAGGAGAATGGACAATGCTTAGGAAGGAATCAGTGATATAGAAGGTTAGATTATTGAAAATGATGAAGTTGAAAAGAAAAGTATTGGATCGTAAATGTAGACTTAGGGAACTCAGTGACTCTTCAAAGCATAATAACATTATTATCACAGCAGTCCTGAAAGAATAAGAGAGTGAAAAGGGGACATAATGTTTATGTGAGCAAATTATAGCTAAAAACTTTCCTACCTGGGGAGGGACAATGAAATCCAAGAAGCACATAGAACTCCCATTAAATTCCACAAAAGCTGGCCATCACCAGGATATATCATACTCAAATTCACAAAATGCACAGACAAGGAAAGAATTCCAAAAGTAGCAAGGGGAAAAAAGTCCTTAACCTACAAAGGAAGGCAGATTGGGTTTGCAGTAGATTTATCCACAGAAACTTCACAGGACAGAAGATAGCGGCATGATATATTCAATGTGCTGAATGGGAAAAATATACAGCCAAGGAGACGTAATCCACCAAAGCTATCATTCAGAATATAAAGAGAGATAAAACATTTCCCAGACAAATAAAAACTAAAGGAGTTCATGATGACTAAACCAGCACTGCAAGAAATATTAAAGGGGACTCTTTGAATGGGGGAAGAAAAGACAAGAAACAACAAATATTAGGAAGGAACACAGAACATCACCAGAAACATCACTTCTACAGAAAACAAAATGGCACTAAATTCATACCTATCAATAATCGCTGTGAATGTAAAGGGACTAAAAAGACATAGGATATCACAATAAAAAAAGTCAAGGCCTATCTATATGCTGCCTACAAGAGACTCATTTTAGACTAAAGTTTCCTTTAGATTGAAAGTGAGGGGAAGGAGAAATATTTTTCATACACATGGACATAAAAAGAAAGTTGGACTAGCAAAACTTCCATCATATAAACTATACTTTAAACCAAAGTTTGTAACTAGTAATGAAAAAGGGCATTATATCATAATCAAGGGGACTATCCATCCAGATGATCTAACAATTGTAAATAGAACTGCCCAGAACATGGAAACACCTAAATATATAAATAAATTAATAACAAACAGGAAGAAACTCATTGATAATGCAATAATAGTAGGGGACTTTAAAATTTGACTAACAACAGTGGACATATCTAAGCAGAAAATCAACAAGGAAACAATGGCTTTGAATGACACACTGGGCCAGATGAACTTAACAGATACATTCAGAACATTTCATCCTAAAGCAGCAGAGTACACACTATTTTTGAAAGTTCATGGAATATTCTCCACAATAGATCACATACTGGGCTGAAAATCATCCCTGAACAAGTATAAAAAGTATCATACCATGCATATTTTCAGACCACAGTGCTATGAAACTTGAAGTCAACCACAGGACAAAATTTGGAAAGACCACAAATACATGGAGGTTAAAGAACATCTTACTAAAGACTGATGGGTTAACCAGGAAATCAAAGAAGAAGTAAAGAAATACATGGAAGCAAATGAAAATGAAAACACGACAGTCCAAAACCTTTGAGATGCGGTAAGGCAGTCCTAAGAGGGAATTATATTGCAATACATGCCTACCTCAAGCAAGAAAAGTCTGAAATATACAACCTAACTCTATGCCTACAGGATCTAGTAAAGGAACAGAAAAAAAAAAAAGAAAGAAAAACTTAAAACAAGCAGTAGAAGGGAAATAATAAAGATTAAAGCAGAAAAAAATATAGGAAAAAAAAACAAGTAGAACAGATCAATGAAATTAAGAGCTGGTTCTTTGAAAGAGTTAATAAAATTGATAAACCCTTACCTGGACTAATAAAAAAGAAAAGAGAACAGATACAAATAAATAAAATCCTGAATGAAAGGGAGAGAGCACAACAAACAACACAGAAATGCAAACTATAATAAGAGAAAATTACTAAAAATTATATGCTAACAAACTGGGCAATCTGGAAGAAATGGATAAATTCTTAGAAACATAAAACTACCAAAGCTGAAACTGGGAGATATAGAAACCTGAACAGACAAAGAGCAAAGAAATTGAAGTGGCAATCAAAAATCTCCTAAAAAACAAGAGTCTAGGGTCAGATGGCATCCCAGGGGAATTCTACCACATATATTAAGAAGAGTGAATACCTATACCTCTAAATTGTTCCAAAAAGTAGAAATGGAAAGAAAACTTCCATATCCATTCTATGAGACCAGCGTTACCTGGATTTCAAAACCAAAAAAAAAAACAAAAAAACAAACAAAAAAAAAAAACCCAAAACAAACAAACAAACAAAAAAAAAAAAACAACCAGACCCCACTAAAAGGAGAATGACAGGCCAATATCCTTGATGAACATGGATGCAAAAATTCTCAATACAATACAGAAAATGAAATCCAACAGTGAATTAAAAGAGTTATTCACCATGATCAAGTGGGATTTATTCATGGGCTGGAGGGGTGGGATTTATTCGTGGGCTGGAGGTGTCCAAATCAATCGACATGATACACCCCAGTAATAAAAAAGAGGGATACGAACCACATGATCCTCTCAGTAGATGCAGGAAAATCATTTGATAAAATACAGCATACATCTTTGATAAAAACCTTCAACAACAACAAAAAAAAAACCTTCAACAATGTAAGGATAGAGGGAACATACCTCAAAATCATAAAGGCCATATACAAAAGACCCACAGCAAATATCATGCTCAGTGGACCTAAAAAGGTCAGTGACAAAACAGAGATTTCCATTCTCACCCTAATTATCTAACATAGTACTGGAATTCCTGACTTACCAATTGGAAAACAAAGAAGAATAAAAGCCTCCAAACCAGCAAGGAAGAAGTTAAACTTTCATTATTTGCAGACAACATGATATCCTATGTAGAAAACCCCAAAACATCCACCAAAACATTGCTGGAATGGATACAGGAATTCAGCAAAGTCACAAGAAATAAAATCAATACGAAGAAGTCAATTTCATTTCTATACACCAATAACAAAGCAGCAGAAAAAGAAATCAAAGAACTGAACCCATTCAAAATTGCAGGAAAAATAATAATATACCTAGGAAGAAACCAAACCAAAGAGGTAGAAGATCTGTACTCTGAAAACTATAGAACACTTAGGAAACAAAACGAGGAAGACACAAAGAGATGGAAAAATATTACATGCTCTTGTATTGGGAGAAAAAAAAATTGTTAAAATGTCTATGCTACCCAAAACAATCTACACATTTAATGCAAATCCTATTAAAATATCACCAGCATTTTTCACAGAGTTGGAATAAACAATTCTAAAATTTGTATAGAAGCAGAAAAGACCCTGAATAGCCAACGTAATGTTGAAAAAGAAAACCAAACCTGGAGGCATCACAATGTCAGACCTCAAGCTGTATTACAAAGCTGTAATCAAGACAGTACCATACTGGCAAAACAAACAAACAAACAAACAAACAAACAAACAGACAGATAGATCAATGGAACAGAATAGGGAACCCAGAAATGGACCCTCAACTCTATGATAAGCAAATCTTCAACAAAGCAAGAAAGAATATCTAATGGAAAAAAAGACAGTGTCTTAAAAAACAGTGTTGGGAAAATTGTACAGCAACATGCAGAGGAGTGAAACTGGACCATTTTCTTACACCATACACAAAAATACATTCAAAATGTATGAAAGACCTAAATGTGACACAGGAATCCATAAAAATCCTAGAGGAGAACAGAGGCACGAACCTCTTTTGACCTTGCCCAAAGCAACTTCTTACTAGACACATAACCAGAGGCAAGGGAAACAAAAGCAAAAGTGAATTATTGGGACTTCATTAAGTAAAAAAAAAAAAAAAAAAAAAAAAAAAAAAAAAAAAAAAAAAAAAGGAAACAATCAACAAAACTAAAAGGGAGCCTACAGAATGGGAAAATATATTTGCAAATGACATATGAAACAACAGGCTAGTGTCCAAGATCAATAAAGAACTAATCAAACTCAGCACCCAAACAAACAAACAAACAATCCAGTCACAAATGAGCAGAAAACATGAACAGACACTTCTCCAAAGACATACAGATGGCTAATAGACCCATGAAAAAATATTCAACATCAGTCATCATCAGGAAAATACAATTCAAAACCACAATGAGATAGTTGGCTAGGATGTGGAGAAGGGGGAACCTCATGCATGGTTGGGGGTAATGCAGACTGGTAGAGCCAATCTGGGAAACAGTATGGAGTTTCCTCAAAAAGTTAAAAATAGAACTACCCTGCAATCCAGCAATTGCATAATTGCATTACTAGGTATTTACACAAAGGATACCAAAATACAGATTGAAGGGGTACATGTGACCTGACATTTATAATAGCATTATCGATAATAACCAAATTATGGAAAAAGCCCAAATATCATCAACTGATGAATGGATAAAGAAGATGCGGCATATATATGTCCTGGAATATTACTCTGTCATCAAAAAGAATGAAGTCTTGCCATTTGAAACAAGGTGGATGGAAGTAGATTGTATTACGTTCAGTGAAATAAATCAGTCAGAGAAAGACAAATGCCTTATGATTTCACTTATATGAGGAAGTTAATAAACAAAACAGATGAATGTATGTGAAAGGAAAGAGGGAATCAAACCGTAAAAGACTCTTAACAATAGGGAATAAACTGAGGGTTGAGGGAGAGAGGTGGAAGAGAGATGGACTAAATGGTGATAGGTACTAAGGAGAGAACTTTTTGTGATGAGCACTGTGAGTTTTACGTATGTCAATGACGAATATCTAAATTTTATTCCTGAAACCAATATTATTGCATATGTTAACTAACTAGAATTTAAATAAAAACTTGAAAAAATATTAAAATCTTCTGCACACATACAAATGGCTAACAGACACATGAAAAATGTTCATCATCATTAGCCATCAGGGAAATTAAAATCAAAACCACACTGAGATACCACTTCACGCCAGTTAGAATGGCCAAAATCAACAAGACGGTAAACAACATGTCGTGCAGAGGATTTGGAAAAAGGGGAACCCTCTTACACTGTTGATGGAAATGCAAGTTGGTGCAGCCACTTTGGAAAACAGTGTGGAGATTCCTTAAGAAATTAAAAATAGGGCTACTCTATGACCTTGCAATCACACTACTGGGTATTTACCCCAAAGATACAGACAAAGTGATAAGAAGAGCCATATATACTCCAATGTTCACAGCAGCAATGACCAAAGTCACCAAACTGTGGAAAGAGCCAAGATGTCCCTCAACAATGAATGGATAAAGAAATTGGAGGAGGAGATGAGCCATGAGAGACCATGGACTCTGAAAAACAATCTGAGGGTTTTGGAGGGGTGGGGGTGGGAGGTTGGGTGAGCCCAGTGGTGGGTACTATGGAGGACACGTTTGGCATGGAGCACTGGGTGTGGTGCATAAACAATGAATTCTAGAACACTGAAAAGAAATTAAAAAATAAATAAAAATTAAAGAAAAAAGGAAGGGATGGTGCATACACACAATGGAGTATTATGCCTCCATCAGAAAGGATGAACACCCAACTTTTGTATCAATATGGATGGGACTGGAGGAGATTATGCTGAGTGAAATAAATCAAGTAGATTGAGTCAATTATCACATGGTTTCACTTACTTGTGGAGCATAAGGAATGACTCAGGGGACATTAGGTGAAGGAGAGGAGAAGGGAGTTGGGGGAAATCAAAGGGGGAGATGAACCATGAAAGACTGTGGACTCTGAGAAACAAACTGAGGATTTTGGAAGGGAGGGCTGGGGGATTGGGAGAGTCTGCTGGTGGGTATTAAGGAGGGCACATATTGCATGGAACACTGGGTGTGGTACATAAACAATGAATCTTGGAACACTGAAAAAAATAAAATAATTAAAAAAAAATCTTCCGTACAGTGAAGGAAACAATCAATAAAACTAAAAATCAACCTAATGCATAAGAGAAAATATTTGTAAATGATATATCTGATAAAGGGTTGCTGTACAAAATATATAAAGAACTGATAAACTGGGGTGCCTGGGTGGATCAGTGGATAAAACCTCTGCCTTCAACTCAGGTCATGATCTCAGGGTCCGGGATCAAGCCCTGCATTGGACTCTCTGCTCAGCGGGGACCCTGCTTCCTCCTCTCTCTCACTGCCTGTTTCTCTGCCTACTTGTGATCTCTTTCTCTGTCAAATAAATAAATTTTAATCTTTAAAAAAAGAACTGAAAAACCAACCTCCAAGAAACAAATAATCCAATTACAAAATAAGCATAAGACATGAACAGAAATATCTTCAAAGAAGACATGCAGATGGGGGAGACAAGATGGCGGGGAAGTAGGAGGAGGCGCCATTTCAACCTGTACCCTAAAGTGAGCTGATTACCTACCAAAGAACTCTGATCACCCATGAAATAAGCATGAGATCAGAATTATACATGTCTGGATCTCTACGGGGGCAGAAGACACCAGTGGGCAGGTAAACTAGAGTGGGAACGTCAGACTGATATCGGAAGTTAAACAAAAGGGGGAGGGAGCCACCAGAGGCGACCCACTGGAAAGTAATACCCCAATACAAGAGTGCCCTGTGTCTGGGGACAAGCATTAACTTGGAGTCTGGTTGAAAACACTCAAAAAGAACAAAGGATCGCGGGAGGGGGGGAATTGTGGGAATTGGGGTGGTTAGGGACAGGGGCATAAGTCCCTGGACCCAGGACAGCCACCCCTGGCACTGAGCCAGAGAGTGCAGCGAAGAAACCAGGTCTTGGTCCCTGAGCCACCAGTGTGCCTGAGAGCACACGGGGTCCAGCTCCAGTGAGGGGCTGGGAGCCTTGCCAGCCGGCAGAAGCACAGCCTTTTTGCACTCTCCATGCGAGCGCCGTGCTGTGCTATCAGAGCCTGAGATGCACGCGCCCCACAAACTCCCCTGAGAGAGGCGCGCGCAGGCACCAGCGTGGCACTCTCGGACCCAGAAAACCAGGCACTCCCAGTCCGGGCCAGCGGGAAAATCTGTGTGCAATCATGGCTTGGAACCTCTCTGGCGGTCCAGAGCTGCCCAGAGAGCTGCCGCTGTCGTGGTTTTGGGTACAAGCAGGAGTTCCTGTGTCCCCAGGGACCGTGACTGGAAACGTGCTCTGCCATCAGCCAAGGGGGAACTTATGTGCTCTGCAGCACCCAGAGGGGAACAGACTGAGGCTTCTCTCTGAGAGGAAGGTCTGGGTGCAGTTTGCTTTAGTCTAAACCTCCAAAAACCATCAAAAGCTGTCAAGGCACGAGAAAAAAAAAAAACAACGAACAAACAAACATAAAAACCTACAGAGAACAAAAGCCTGAAAAACCGGTTTCCTCAGAGCCTACCCCCTTGAAGGGGGCGGGAGGACTTAACTCAGGGAACATTGCCTGGAAACCCACGTGGCAGGATTCTCCCCCAGAAAGGCAATCAGGAAAAAAAAGAAAAGAAAAAAAAAAGACGACAAGAGAACAACCACCACTACCTCATAGATACAACTTTTATTTTTAATTCGTTCTCACTATTCTGGTTCATTTTTTTTATATAGATAATTTTTTTAACCTATTTACCATCACAGTGACATGTCCAGTACATCAAATTCCATAATAACCTTTTAACCTGAACTTTTTGATACATACACCCGTGTTTTTCTTTTGCTTTTCTATTTTTTTATTTTTTTTTAAATCTTAGTTTAGTTTAGTTTAGTTTATTCTTTTTTTTTTTATTTTTTAATATTCATATAGAGTTAAACTTCAAGGTAATCCCCTTTCCCCAGTCAATGCTACCCCTATACGTAAACCAATTTTTAATCCCCTTTTGTCTTAGGAAAGTTGAGTCCTTTAACAAAGATATCAAGATACATCCAGGAAGAATCCAAATAACCTTGCCCACACTGAGAATTTATAACCACTCTCCAATCCTTTTCTCCCGCCAGTGTTTCTGTGTATTTGTGTTTGTTCTGATACTATATAAATCTTATACTTGGGGTTCTTTTTGACGAGGTTCTTTTTTTTTTTTTTTTTTTTTGCTTTTATATATATATTTTTTTTCTCTTGTCATCTACTTTTATCAGTCTTTCTGTTTGTCTGTTTTTTGTTTGTAGACTTCATAAATCTTACCTTGGGGCCCATTTGGCCTGAGCCTTCTCTTTTATCTTCCTTTTTTTCCTGTCTGTCTGTCTGTCTGTCTCTCTCTCTCTCTTTTCTTTTTCTTTTCTTTTTTCTCTCATTTGGGTGGGGACTTCTGATTGCTCAGAAGCGTTCCAGGGTGCACCTTGACTGCACCACGGTCGATACATCCAGCTACATTCATTCAGCCATCTCTCACTAAAATGACTAGGAGGAGGAATGCCCAATGGAAGAAAAATTCAGAGGATGGGCCTTCTGCAACAGAGCTAATGGATATGGACATAGATAATATGTCGGAAAGGGAATTCAGGCTAACAATTATCCAGGCAATACCTAGGTTGGAGAAAGCCATGGATGACCAAACGGAATTGATTAGGGCAGAACAGAAAGCCACCAAGGATGATATTCACAATGTAAGGGCAGAACTGAAAACCACCAGGGATGATGTTCACAATGTTCTCAATGAGTTCCAATCTAATCTAAATTCTCTAAAAGCTAGGGTAACTGAAACAGAAGATAGATTTAGTGATCTGGAGGACAAACAGATAGAGAGAAAGGATCAGGAGGAAGCCTGGAACAAACAGCTTAAAAGCCACGAAAACAGAATTAGGGAAATAAATGATGCCATGAAACGTCCCAACATCAGAATTATTGGAATCCCTGAAGGGGAGGAGAAAGAAAGAAGTCTAGAAGATATAGTGGAACAAGTTCTCCATGAAAAATTTCCCAATCTCATGAATGGAACCGGCATTCATGTACTAGAGGCAGAATGGACTCCCCCCAAGATTATAGATTCTCGAAAACCTCAAGACACCTAATAGTAAAAATGAAGAATTATAATTGTACGCAGGCCCTCTTGAAGGCAGCTAGGAGAAAGAAGCTCCTTATGTACAGAGGAAAGCCCATCAGAATAACGTCAGACCTGTCCACAGAAACCTGGCAAGCCAGAAAGGGCTGCCAAGATATATTCAGGGCACTAAATGAGAAGAACATGCAGCCAAGAATACTTTATCCAGCAAGACTGACATTCAAAATGCATGGAGAGATAAGGAGTTTCCAAGACCAGTAAGGCTTAAAAGACTATGCAACCACCAAGCCGACACTGCAGGACAAATTAAGGGGGGGTTCTATAAAAGAAGAAAAATCCTAAAAATATCATTGAACAGAAATACAGAGACAATCTACAGAAAGTAAGACTTCAAAGGTAACACGATGTCAGTGAAAACGTATCTCTCAATAATCACTGTCAATGTGAATGGCCTAAATAAACCCATAAAATGACACGGGTTTGGAGATTGGATAAAACGATAGGACCCGTCCATACGTTGTTTACAAGAGACACATTTCGAACCTAAGGATACACCCAGACTGAAAGTGAAGGGATGGAGAAACAACTTTCATGCCAATGGGGCTCAAAAGAAGGCCGGGGTAGCGATAACAGATAAATTAGATTTTAAACTAAAGATGGTAGTCACAGATACAGAAGGACACTACATCATTCTTAAAGGGACTATCCACCAAGATGATCTAACAATTGTAAATATCTATGCCCCCAATATGGGAGCAGCCAATTACATAAGAAAACTATTAAGCAAGATAAAGAATCATATTGATATGAATACATTAATAGTAGGAGATGTTAACATGCCTCTCTCAGAAATAGACAGATCATCAAAGCAGAAAATCAATAAAGAAACAAGAGCATTGAATGACACATTGGACCAGATGGACCTCATAGATATATACAGAACATTCCACCCTAAAACAACAGAATACTCATTCTTCTCAAGTGCACATGGAACCTTTTCCAGAATAGAACACATACTGGGTCACAAATCAGGACTCAACCTGTACCAAAAGATTGAGATTATTCCCTGCATATTCTCAGATCACGATGCTTTGAAACTGAAGCTCAACAACAAGGAAAAGTTTGGAAAGAACTGAAACACCTGGAAGCTAAATGCCACCTTGGTTAAGAATGCTTGGATCAACCAGGAGATCAAAGAAGAACTTAAACAAATCATGGAAACCAATGAGAATGAAGACACTTCAGCCCAAAACCTATGGGATACAGCAAAGGTGGTCCTAAGAGGGAAATACATAGCCATCCAAGCCTCCCTCAAAAAAATTGAAAAATCCAGAATACACCAGCTGTCTCTACACCTTAAAGAACAGGAGAATCAACAACAAATCAAACCAACTCCACACATAAGAAGGGAAATAATCAAGATTAGAGCAGAGATCAATGACGTAGAAACCAGAGATACAATAGAACGTAACAATGAAACTAGAAGCTGGTTTTTCGAAAGAATCAATAAGATCGATAAACCATTGGCCACACTAATCCAAAAGAAAAGAGAGAAGCCCCATATTAATAAAATTATGAATGAAAAGGGAGAGATCACAACTAACACCAAGGAAGTAGAAACAATCATCAGAAGTTATTATCGACAATTATATGCCAATAAGTTAAGCAACCTAGATGAAATAGATGCAATCATGGAAAACTATAAACTCCCAAAAATGAACCAGGAAGAAACTGACAACCTGAATAGACCCATATCTAGTAACGAGATTGAAGCACTGATCAAAAACCTCCCAAAAAACAAGAGCGCAGAACCTGAGGGATTCCCTGGGGAATTCTACCAAACTTTCAAAGAAGAAATAACACCTATTCTCCTGAAGCTGTTTCAAAAAATTGAAGCAGAAAGAAAACTTCCAGACTCTTTTTATGAAGCCAGCATTACCCTGATCCACAAACCAGGCAAAGACCACACCAAAAAGGAGAATTTCAGACCAATATCCCTGATGAATATGGATGCTAATTTTCTCAACAAGATCCTAGGTAATAGGATCCAACAGCACATTAAAAAGACTGGAGAATATGAAAACACTAATTTGTTTTTTTTTTTTTTTATGTCTTTCCAGCATAGTAGAATTCATTGTCTATGCACCACACCCAGTGCTCCATGCAATACATGCCTTCCATAATACCCACCACCAGGCTCCCCTAACCTCTCACTCCCAGCCCCTTCAAAACACTCAGGTTGTTTTTCAGAGTCCATAGTCTCTCATGGTTCACCTCCCCTTCCAATTTCCCTCAACTCCCTTCTCCTCTCCATCTCCCCATGTCCTCCATGTTATTTGTTATGCTCCACAAATAAGTGAAACCATATGATACTTGACTCTCTCTGCTTGGCTTATTTCACTCAGCGTAATCTCTTCCAGTCCCATACATGTTGCTACAAAAGTTGGGTATTGATCCTTTCTGGTGGAGGCATAATTCTCCATAGTGTATATGGACCACATCTCCCTTAACCATTCATCTGTTGAAGGGCATCTTGGTTCTTTCCACAGTTTGGTGACCATGGCCATTATTGCTGTAAACATTGGGGTACAGATGGCGCTTCTTTTGACTACATATGTATCTTTGGGGTAAATACTGAATAGTGCAAATGCACGGTAGTGGGGAAGCTCTATTTTAAAATTCTTAAGGAATCTCCTCATCGTTCTCCAAAGTGGCTGTACCAACTTGCATTCCCACCAACAGTGTAAGAGGGTTCCCCTTTCTCCACATCCTCTCCAACACACGCTGTTTTCTGTCTTGCTAATTTTGGCCACTCTAACTGTGGTAAGGTGGTATCTCGATGTGGTTTTGATTTGAATCTCCCTGATGGCTATTGATGATGAACATTTTTTCATGTGTCTGATAGCCATTTGTATGTCTTCATTGGAGAAGTGTCTGTTCATGTCTTCTGCCCATTTTTTGACATGATTATCAGTTTTTTGAGTGTTGAGTTTGGGAAGTTCTTTATAGATCCTGGATATCAACCTTTTGTCTGTACTGTCATTTGCAAATATCTTCTCCCATTCTGTGGGTTGCCTCTTTGTTTTTTTGAATGTTTCAGAATTACTGTGCAGAAGCTATTGATCTTGATGAAGTGCCAAAAATTCATTTTCACTATTGTTTCCTTTGCCTTTGGAGACATATCTTGAAAGAAGTTGCTGTGGCTGATATCGAAGAGGTTACCGTCTATGTTCTCCTCTAGGATTCTGATGGTTTCCCGCCTCATGTTGAGGTCTTTTATCCATTTTGAGCTCATCTTTGTGTATGGTGTAAGAGAATGGTCGCGTTTCATTCTTCTACATATAGCTGGCCAATTTTCCCAGCACCATTTATTGAAGAGACTGTCTTTTTCCCACTGGATATTTTTTCCTATTTCTTCGAAGATTATTTGACCATAGAGTTGAGGGTCCATATCTGGTCTCTCTACTCTGTTCCACTGGTCTATGTACCATGCTGTCTTGTGACCACAGCTTTGTAGTAAAGCTTGAAACCAGGCAACGTGATACCCCCAGTTTTGTTTTTCTTTTTCAACATTTCCTTAGCAATTCGAGGTCTCTTCTGATTCCATACAAATTTTAGGATTATTTACTCCTGCTCTTTGAAGAATACCGGTGGAATTTTTATCGGAATGTCATTAAAAGTATAGATTGCTCTAGGCAATATTGACATTTTAACAATGTTTACTCTTCCGATCCAAGAGCATGGAATGGTCTTCCATCTTTTTGTGTCTTCTTCAATTTCTTTCATGAGTGTTCTGTAGTTCCTCGAGTACAGATCCTTTACCTCTTTGGTTATGTTTATTCCCAGGTATCTTATGGTTCTTTGTACTATAGTAAATGAAATCAATTCTCTAATTTGCCTTTCTGTATTTTCATTGTTAGTGTATAAGAAAGCCACTGATTTCTGTACATTGACTTTGTATACTGCCACATTATTGGATTGCTGTATGAGTTTTAGTAGTTTGGTGGTGGAGTCTTTTGGGTTTTCCATATAAAGTATCATGTCATCTGCGAGGAGAGAGAGAGTTTGACTTCTTCATTGCCAGTTTGGATACCTTTTATTTCTCTTTGTTGTCTGATTGCTGTTGCTAGGAATTCTAATACTATGTTGAACAAGAGTGGTGAGAGTGGGCATCCTTGTCGTGTTCCTGATCTCAACGGGAAGGCTGCAAGCTTTTTCCCATTGAGGATGATATTTGCTGTGGGTCATTCATAGATAGATTTTATGAACTTCAGGAATGTTCCCTCTGTTCCTGTACTTTTAAGCATTTTAATCAGGAACGGATGCTGGATTTTGTCAAATGCTTTTTCTGCATCAATTGAGAGGACCATGTGGTTCTTCTCTCTTCTCTTATTGATTTGTTCTATCACATTGATTGTTTTGTGAATGTTGCACCATCCTTGTAACCCAGGGATGAATCCCACCTGGTCATGGTGAATAATCTCTTTAATGTGCTGTTGGATCCTATTTGCTAGGATCTTGTTGAGAATCTTAGCATCCATATTCATCAGGGATATTGGTCTGAAATTCTCCTTTTTGGTGTGGTCTTTGCCTGGTTTGTGGATCAGGGTAATGCTGTCTTCATAAAAAGAGTCTGGAAGTTGAAAACCCTAATTTGAAAGGATGTTTGCATCCCTGTGTTTACTCCAACATTATTTCCTATAGGGAAGTAACAGAAGCAGGCCAAGTGTCTATTGGGAGATTAATGGATAAAGAAGTTTACATATATATATATATATATATATATATATATATATATATATATATATAATTCCACCCTAAAAACAAATGAAATCTTGACATGTCCATTGTCATGGATGGCTCTAGAAAGTATAATGCTAAGCTAAATAAATCAGTCAGGAAAAGACAAATTCCATATGAATTCTCTCATATATAGACATTAAGAAACAAATCAAATGAAGAAAGTGAAAAAAGAGACAAACAAAAAAAAAAATAGTCTCTAAACTGTGCAGAACAAACAGATGTTTACCAGAGGGGAGATTGTTGGGTCGTTTGGTAAAATAGGTGAAGGGGATTTGGAGTACCCTTATTTTGATGAGCACTACGTAATATGTGGAATCACTGAATGACTATATCGTATACCCGAAACTAATGTAACACTGTACATTAAATACACTGGAGTTAAAATAAAAAATAAACAGAATGAAAATAAATATAACTTAATTTTAGAAATAAAATAAAATTAAAATAAATAAAAATAATTACATAACAAAAGAAGAAGACTGAGCAAAGTTCCACGTAATGTCTGAAGCAGTCTGCTGGAGAGTTTTTTCTTGAGAGAGGTGTTTTTGTTTTGTTTTGTTTTTTCTATCTAGGTCTTTAATTGATTTTATGAGGTCCACCCACATTATGGAGGGCAATCTGCTTTACTGATTAAAATATTTATCTTGGGGCATCTTGGTGATTCAGTCAGTTAAATATCTGCCTTCTGCTCAGACCATGATCCCCAGGGTCCTGAGATCAAGACTAGCATCAGACTCCCTACTCAGAGGGGAGTCTGCTTCTTCCTCTCCCTCTGCCCACCCCCTCTCTCCCTTTCTCTCTCAAAATAAACAAAATCTTTTTGAAAAACAAATATAATGTTAATATCATGGAAAACATCCTCAAAAAACACCACTCACACAAACATATTTATAACAAAATAAGAAGAAATATAACAGTTAAAGACCTCATTTCTCTAACTGGTCAGATGCTTATAGCTCATATTCATAACCACCTTCTCCACTATCTCTTCAATATTCCCTTTGCACTGCAGCTGTTTGGGCTTCTTTACCTGATGGGGTGACCCATACCTTTATTTCTGAAAGGTCATTAGTAGTAGTCCTGCCTGGATTGAGCTGTTAATAGTTTTCCATTGATTCTATTCACAGGGCATGGTAATCATAAGAGACACCCATAGGGATCTCCTGTACTCCAGTAGAGTACTTCCTTACTCTACTGCAAAGTAACATTACAATATCTACTTGGTAGTCAGGATTAGTCACCCTAGCAATACATTAATTCCTATTTTTGCTTTTTGTTTTAGAGGAAATTTTAGAGAACCTAAGTAGAAGTCTTATATGTGTGCTATGAACTCCCAGATGATGAGTTATATCTGACTAGTGGGGTAAGGGACAGAGGAGGATCATGTAAAATTTCATGGAGGGCTAACTTTTAAGCTGGAACTTGAAGGACCTTCTGGAAGCCCAGTGCTGATTTAAACCAGAGTCTGTGAAGGGTCATTCAAGCGAGAATATAAGGTCATTAGTTGAACAACTGCTATGTGCTCTGCTTTAGCCAAGATAGTTAAATCCTATGCTTAAACTGGGAAATCTGAGGAGGTGGAACTCTTTATCTTGCCAGGACCAAGTGTCCTTCACTCCATCTTCTCCCCATCTACAACAGTGCACTTTGGGGGAAAATCTCAGTATCAATCCACTTTTCCTCAATATGGTATACAAAATAATGGCCACCCAAATATGTCCTCACTCCATTCTCCAGACCTGTGAATATGTTAACTTATATGGCAAAAAATACTTTGTAGATGTGGTTAATTTATGGATCTTAAAATCAGGGGTTAGTTCTGTATTATCTGGGTGGGCCCAAAATAAACAAAAGGCTCTTTATAAAGAGTAGAGAGGAAAGGCAGAAAGATTTTACAAGGGAGGCAGGAAGGTAAGAGAGAGATTGCAATATGCTAATTTGCTGACTTAGAAGATATGAGGAAGGGGCTTTGATATAAGGAATTCATATGTTTTTCAGAAGCCTGAAAAAGCAAGTGAAGAGATTTTGCCCTGGAGCCTCCAGAAATAATTCAGCCTTGTGTTCCAGAAGGAACAGCTCCTTGATTTCAGCTCAGTAAGACCCATTTTGGAATTCTTACTTCTAGAATTGTAAGGTAATAAATTTGTGTGTGTGTGTGTGTGTGTGTTTTATTTTATTATGTTATGTTAGTCACTCTACAGTATATCATTAGTTTTCAATGTAGTGTTTCATGATTCATTGTTTGCATATAACACCCGATGTTCCATGCATTACATGCCCTCCTTAGTAGCCATCATGGGGCTAACACATCTCCCAGCTGCCTCCTCTGAAACCCTCAATTTGTTTCCCGTAATCCATAGTCTCTCATGGTTCCTCTCCTCTTCTGATTTCCCCCCTTCATTTTCCCCTTCCTTCTCCTAATGTTCTTTTTTTTTTTTAAAGATTTTATTTATTTATTTGACAGAGAGAGATCACAAGTAGACAGAGAGGCAGGCAGAGAGAGAGAGAGGGAAGCAGGCTCCCTGCCGAGCAGAGAGCCCAATGCGGGACTCGATCCCAGGACCCCAAGATCATGACCTGAGCCGAAGGCAGCAGCTTAAACCACTAAGCCACCCAGGCGCCCCTCTCCTAATGTTCTTGATGCTACTCCTTATGTTCCACAAATAAGTGAAACCATATGGTAATTGTCTTTCTCTGTCTGACTTATTTCACTTAACATAATCCCCTCCAGTGCCATCAATGTCAATACAAATGGTGAGTATCCATCCTTTCTGATGGCTGTGTGATATTCCATTGTATATATGGACCACATCTTCTCTCTCTCTCTTTTTTTTTTAAAGATTTTATTTATTTGACAGACAGAGATCACAATTAGCAGAGAGGCAGGAAGAGAGAGAGAGGAGGAAGCAGGCTCCCCACTGAGTAGAGAGCTCGATGTGGGGCTTGATCCCAGGACCCTGGGATCATGACCTGAGTTGAAGGCAGAGGCTTTAACCCACTGAGCCACCCAGGCGCCCCTGGACCACATCTTCTTTATCCATTCATCTGTTGAAGGTCATCTCAGCTCCTTCCACAGTTTGGCTATTGTAGACATTGCTGTTATGAACACTGGGGTGCATGTGGACCTTCTTTTCACTACAACTATATCATTAGGGTAAGTAACCAGTAGAGGAATTGCTGGATCATCAGGTAGCTCTATTTTAAATTTTTTGAGGAACCTCCACACTGTTTTCAAAGTGGCTGTACCAACTTGCATTCCCACCAACAGTGTAAGAGGGTTCCTCTTTCTCCACATCCTCTCCAACGTTTGTTGTTTCTTGCCTTGTTAATTTTTGCCATTCTAAACTGGTGTAAGGTGGTATGTCATTGGGGCTTTGATTTGAATTTCTGATGGCTAATGATTTTGAAAAATTTTTCGTCTGTTAGCCATTTTTTTTAGATTTTATTTATTTATTTGATGGAGAGACAGAAAGAGAGGGAACACAAGCAGGGGGAGTGGGAGAGGGAGAAGCAGGGTCCCCACTAAGCAGGGAGCCCAAAGTGGGATTCGATCCAGGACACTGGGTTCATGACCTTAGCTGAAGGCAGATGCTTAATGACTGGGTCACCCAGGCGCCCCTGTAAGCCATTTCTATGTCTTCTTTGGAGAAGTGTCTGTTCATGTTTTTTGTCCATTTTTTTGACTTGCTTTTCTGGTTTTGTTGGGTGATGAGATTGAGAAGTTCTTTATACATCTCGGAAACCAGCCCTTTATCTATAGTGCCATTGCCAAATACCTTCTCCCACTCTGTGTGTTACCACTTTTCTATTGTAAGTGGAATTGATTCCCTACTTTTTCCTTCTATATGTACATTTTTAGTGTATAGGAAAGCAAAGCAACTGATTTCTGTGCATTAATTTTTGTATCCTGCCACATTACTGAATTGCTCTATGAGTTTTAGTAATTTGATGGTGGAGTCTTTAGGGTTTTCCACATAAAGTGTCATGTCTTCTGGGAAGAGAGAGAACTTGACTTCGTCTTTGCCAATTTGAATGTCTTTTATTTCTTTTTGTTATTTGATTGCTGATGCTAGGATTTTTGGTACTATGTTGAAAAAGAGTGGTGATAGTGGGCATCCTTTTCATGCTCCTGATCTTAAGGGAAAGGCTCTCAGGTTTTCCCCATTGAGAATGATATTTGCTGTGGGCTTTTCATAGATGTTTTTTATAAAATTGAGGAATGTTCCCTTTATCCCTACACTCTGAAGGGTTTTAATCAGGAAAGGATGCTATATTTTGTCGAAAAAAATTTCTGAATTAATTGAGAGGATCATATGGTTCTTGTCTCTCCTGTTATTAATGTGTTCTATCACATTGATTGATTTGCAAATGATGAACCACCCATGCATGCCAGGGAATAAATTCCGTCTGGTTGTGATGGATAATCATTTTTCATGTACTGTTGTATCCTATTAACTAAGATCTTGTTGAGAATTTTGGTATCTGTATTCATCAGGGATATTGGCCTGTGATTCTTTTTGGTGGGGTCCTTGCCTGGTTTTGGGATCAAGGTAATGCTGGCTTCATAGAATGAGTCTGGAAGTTTTCCTTCTGTTTCTATTTTTTGAAACAGCTTCAGGAGAATAGGTATTATTTCCTCTTTGACTGGTAGAATTCCCCAGGGAATCCATCAGGCCCTAGACTCTAGTTTTTTTGGAGGGTTTTGCTCACTGCTTCAATTTCATTACTGGTTATTGATCTATTCAAATTGTCAATTTCTTCTTGTTTCAGTCTTGGTAGCTTATTATTGGCATATAGTTCTTGATAATAATTTCTGATAATTGTTTTTATTTCCTTGTTGTTAGTTGTGATTTCTCCCCTTTCATTCATAATTTTATTAATTAGGGTCTTTTGTCCTTTCTTTTGGAGAAGTCTGGCCTGTGGTTTATCAATCATATTAATTCTTTCAAGGGTTCAACTTTTAGTGTCATTGGTCTTCTCTACTGTATATCTGGTTCTTAAGTCATTGATCTCTGCTATAATCTTAATTATTTCTCCTCTCCTGCATGGTTTAGGCTTTATATATTGTTCTTTCTTCTGTTCTTTAAGGTGTAAAGTTAGTTTGTGTATTCAGGATTTATTTTTTTTTAAGATTTTTTTTTATTTTTTATTTTTTTTTTATTTGACAGAGATCACAAGTAGGCAGAGAAACAGGCAGAGAGAGAGGAGGAAGCAGGCCCCCTGCTGAGCAGAGAGCCCCATGTGGGGCTCGATCCCAGGACCCCAGGATCACGACCTGAGCCGAAGGCAGAGGCTTCAACCCACTGAGCCACCCAGGCGCCCCTTATTTTTATTTTTTGAGAGAAGCTTGGATGGCTATATATTTCCCCCTTAGGATCACCTTTGCAGTATCCCATAGGTTTTGGACCAATGTGTTTTCATTCCTCTTGTTTTCCATGAATTGTTTAAGGTCTTCTTTGATTTCCTGGTTGACCCAAACATTCTTAAGGAGGATGGTCTTTAGCTTTCAAGTATTTGAATTTTTTTCCAAATTTTTTCTTGCGATTAAGTTCTATTTTTAAAACATCGTGGTCTGAGAATATGCAGGGGATAATCTCAATCTTTGGATATCGGTTGAGACCTGATTTGTGACCCAGTAAGTGGCCTATTCTGGAGAAAGTTCTGTGTGGATTTGAGAAGAATGATTATTTTGTAGTTTTAGGGTACAATGTTCTGTATATATCTATGAAATCCACGTGGTCCAGTGTGTCATTCAAAGCTCTTCTTTTCTTTGTTGATCTTTTACTTAGATGATCTGTCTACTGCTGAGATCAGAGTGTTGAGGTCTCCCACTATTAAAGTATTGTTTTTATTATTATTGTTATTATTATTATTATTACAGTATTTTTAAATTAACATGTAATGTATTATTTGTTTCAGGAGTACAGGCCTATGAATCTTCAGCCTCACACCCTTCACAGCACTCACCATAGCAAATACCTTCCTCAATGTTCATAACCCAGCCACCCTACCACCCTCCCCCGGCAGCCCTAAGTTTGTTTCCTGAAATTAAGAGTCTGTTGTGGTTTGTCTCCTTCCCTGGTCCCATCTTGTTTAAGTATGATTATGAATATATCTCTTTATTTCGGTCAACATTTGGCTTATGTAGCTGGCTGCTCTCATGTTGGGGGCATAGATATTTACAGTTGTTAGATCTTCTTTATGTATAGACACTTTAAAAATTATGTAGTGTCCTTCTGTATCTCTTACTACAATGTTTACCTTAATATCTAATTTGTCTGATATAAGAATTGCTAACCCAGCTTTCTTCTGAGGTCTGTTGGAATGAAAAATGGTTCTCTATCCCCTCACTTTCATTCTAGATGTATCTTTAGGTTCAAAAAGAGTCTCTTGTAGACAGTATATGGATGGGTCATGTCTTTTTATCCAATCTGCAACCGTATGCCATTTCATCCGAGCATTTAGGACACTCATGTTGAGAGTGACTATTGAAAGATATGATTTTATGGTCATCGTGTTGCCTGTGAAGTCTTTGTTTCTATAGATTGTCTCTGTAACTTTCTGTTCTATATCACTCTTGGGGTTTTTCTTCTTTTATAGATCCCCCTTCATATTTCTTGAAGGCCAGCTTGGTGGTCATATATTCTTTTGGTTTCTGTTGGTCTTGTAAGCCTCTTGTCTCTCCATTCATTCTGAATGACAGTCTTGATGGATAAAGTATCCTTGGCTGCCTGTTCTTCTCAGTACCCTGAATATGTCTTGCCAGTCCTTTATGGCTTGCCAGGTCTCTGTGGACAGGTCTAACATTATTTGATATAAATTCCTCTGTACAGAAGAAATCTCTTTCCCCTCACTGCTTTCAAGATTATTTCCTTGGAACTAAGATTCGTGAATTGTACTATTATATGTCATGGCGTGGGTCTGTTCTTATTGATCTTGGAAGGAGTCTTCTCCACCTCTTGGACATGAATGCTTGTTTCCTTCCCCAGACTAAGGAAGTTATCATCCATGATTTGCTGAAATATATCTTCTATACCTCTCTCTCTCCACCCTCTCAGGGATCCCAATAACTCTGATACTGAAATGTTTCATTGAGTCATTAAGCTCCCTCAGTTTGATTCCTTGGGCTTTAATCTGTTTTTCCCATGCCACCTGGTTTCCTTCTTACCTACCATCTTATCCTCTAGCTCACTAATTCCTTCTTCTTCCTTATTTACCCTGAGAGTCAGATTATGCAGTTTATTTATTGTTTAAAGATTTTATTTATTTATTTATTTATTTATTTGACAGAGAGATGACAAGTAGGCAGAAAGACAGGCAGAGAGAGAGAGAGAGGAGGAAGCAGGCTCCCCGCTGAGCAGAGAGCATGATGCAGGGCTCAATCCCAGGACCTTGGGATCATGACCTGAGCTGAAGGCAGAGGCTTTAACCCACTGAACCACCCGGGCGCCCCACATTATGCAGTCTAGACTCCATCTCATTCACAACGTTTTTAAGTTTGGCCAGATTAGATCTCATTTCTGCCCTTAGAGCTTCTGTATTGTTATTAATATTTTTCTCAAGCCAAGATATCGACTTCATAATTGTTACTCTGAAGTCTATTTCTGACATCTTGGTTATATCCATATCCATTATTTCTGTGGCAGAGGCCATAGTCTCTAATTCTTTTCTTTGATTGGGGTTCTTCTTCTTTATCATTCTGTTGAGGTGTTGCTGAGGGAATGTATGGAGTCCAAAGTATTAAGCACAACCCAAGCAAGATGCACTTGCACTGAGCATTGTCATCCTCTTGTTCTTCCAGCCTGTCTTCTGTGGAAGGGTCCTGCCATGCTGTTACTCAGGCAACCCTGCCTAGGCAGAGTTGCCCTGTCCCCTTGCAATGCAAGGGGATGGTCTCAGTGAAAACTAGTTTTTTAGGGCTTTTGTTCTCTGTCCCCTTTCCCTGGTGTCTCTTCTGCAAGTCAGAACAGAAGTGATTGCATTGAAACCTCTGTCTCAGAACAGAGATTGCATTCTGCTCTTCACTGATCTCTCAAGGCCACACCATCTCTGTTTCCATCTGTGCTACTAAAAACTGTAGTCTCCTGGGTTGTGCATCCTACAGCAGTACTCCCAGGTGTTGCTGCCAGGGCTGGGCACGTGTCTGCCCTTTGTACTTCTAAAACCACAAGCGACCCCTGGTTCACATGTGCACACCCATAGCTCCAGGTTTCAGCCTGGGGAGAGGATCCCTTTAAGTCCTTCCCCCACTGCTACTGGTCTGCAAGTCTCTGCCTGGTCTCCAGCATGGGAAGCTTTTGCCTTTTTGGTGCAACTTCACCTTTCTGTTTATCTTCTGTTATCTGCCTTTCTGTTTATCTTCTGTTATCTGCCTGCAGAATCATGGGTCCCCACTTAATGTCTACAGACAATAGAGATATTCTGTTTATAGAGATCCAGATATATCTTCTTACATATCAGGCTGATTTTGTGGCTGTTCAGAATGATCTGGTAGATACCCAGCTCAATTCATGGGACGGGTTGAAATAGGGTCCCCTACTCTTCTGTCATCTTTTTTCCTCCTCCAAATTTGTGTTGTTTTAAACCACTAAATTTGTGGTAATTTATTAGCAGCATTAAGAAATGAATTTAATGAATATAGCCATTCAACATTTCTCTTTGAGCCAAAACCTTCCTCAGAGTGTGAGGAAAGGTGTAAGGCCTTGAAATTTGGCTTTCAGGTTCCAGCCAGGTGTCAGGAAGAGATGCTATTTCAGAACTCTGAGGCAGACAATCCATTATAAATATGAGAAGTCTCAGCTATCATGCATGACTGTTATAAACTGGTGTGCTCGAAGTGTTATATTTATTACATCTCAGAGGCCTTATTGAGGTTGGTCCTACAGTAGCCCAGGGGGCCAGAGTGTCAGGCCTGAAGACTGTAGACACTGAAAGGAGGGACACCAAGAGAAATTCCACTTAATACCTTGCATTGCAACTCCTTACCCTCACTCATCCTAGTCTGAAATGACTCATTCATAGTTCTTGGGTTCCCCTAGCCCTGTATCCCACACCCAGAAGTCCCTAATGCTCCCTGAGTTTTACTCATGGTTATTCATGAGTAACCTCTGGTACTTAGCCCATGATATCATTTATATTTTCTTACTTGTCCTTTTTTTCTTTTAGTTAAAAATTTTATTTGCGATAATTGTAGATTCACATGCAGTTGTATGAAATAATATCAAGAGATCCTGTGACCCTTTACTTATTTTTACCAATGTTATCATTTTTAAAACTATAGAACAATATGACAACTGGGATATTGACCTTGATACAATCCACCAAGTTTATTTATATTTTCCCAGTTCTGCTAATACTCATTTGTCTGTGTGCATATTGAGTTCAATACACTTTTGTCACACTCACAAGTTCATATATCCTCCACCACAGTCAAGGTACTGAACAGTTGTGTTACTGCAAGGATCCTTTCTGTTGCCTGTTTATAATCACACCCATCTCCCTCTTCCCATTATGCCCATACTTTGGCAATCATTAATCTGTTTTCCAGTTCCAAAATTTTGCCATTTCAAGAATGTTATACAAATGAAATCATACAGTTTGTGATCTTTTGGTATTGGCTTTTATCACTAAGAATAATTCCATTGAGATCCATCTAAGTTGTTTAATGTGTCAGTAGTCCATTCCTGTTTTTACTGCTGAGTAATATTCCATGGTATAGATATATCACAGTGAACAATTCACCTGTTGAAGGATATCAGGGATATTTCCATTTGGGGGCTATTATTAATAAAGCTGTTATATACATTCATATATGTTTTTTTTGTGTGAATATAAGTTTTAATTTTTCTGGAGTAAGTGTCCAAGAATACATTGTTGAGTAGTCTGATAATTGCACACTTAATTTTGTAAGAAATTGCCAAACTGTTTCCTAGAATAGCTGTACCATTTATTTTCCCATCAGCAATGTAAGAGTGTCCAGTTTCAGTGTATGAATGATCAGTTTCTAAGCCTCTTTACCAGGATTTGATGCTATCACTTTTTTACTTTAGCCATTCTGAAAGGTACATAGTGATATCTCTTTGTGATTTAAATTTGAATTTGCCTAATGCCTAATTATGTCGAATATCTTTTCATGTGCTTATTGGTTATCTCTATATCCTCTTTGTGAAATGTCTGTTCATGTCTTTTACTCATTTTCCTATTGGATTATTTATAATTTACTCTTGAGTTTGGGCATTCCTTACATTTTGTGTAAACTAATCCCTGTCACATATGAAGTTTGCAAGTATTTTTCCCATGTGTAGCTTGTCTTTTCATCCATTTCAACAGGTTTTCACAGACCAAAATTTAAATTTTAATGAGGTGTAATTTAGGATTTTTCCTTTTACGATTCATGCTTTCAGTGCCAAATACAAGAACTCTTCACCAGCATCTGGATCCCCAAAATTTTGTGTTTTTTCATTCCTAAAAACATTTATAGTTTTATAATATACATTTAAATCTATGATCCATTTTGAGTTAATTTATTTGCAGGATGTGAGGTTTAGGGTGTTTTTGTTGTTGTTCTTTGATTTTTGGTGTTTTTTGTTTTGTTTTGTTCTAAAGATTTTATTTATGAGTGGGGGGAAGGGCAGAGAGAGGGAGAAGCAGACTACTCACTAAGCAAGAAAGCTGATGCAGGGCTCAGTCCCAGGACCCTGGGATCATTACCTGAGCCTAAGGCAGCTGCTTAAATGACTGAGCCACCAGATCCCCCCCCTTTTTTGTTTGCTTTTTGTTTTGTCCATGGATATCCAGTTATTTTAGCACCACTTATTCAAAGGTTATCTTTCTTCCATTTGATTGCTTTTGAATCATTGAAAAAATAGTTGGATATATTTGTAAGTCTATTTGGGGTTCTCTATTCTGTTTCATTAATTTATGTGATTGGTATCTCTACCATTGCTACATGATCTTGATTATTGTAGTTATATAGTAATATCAGATAGAGTGCTTTCTCCCTCTTTCTTGCTTTTTTAATTCCAAGATTGTTTCTAGAGGCTGTGTCTTTCCATACATGTTTTAAAATAAACTTGTCTATGTCTACAAAAGTCTTTGCTGGGATTGTTGCTTTGAATTGCTTTAAACCTATAGAACAGTTTTGGAATAATTGACAATTGATAAATTTATTGAATCATGAACATGGTATACTCTCTATTAATTTTGGTCTTCTTTGATTTTTTAATCAGCATTTTGTAATTTTAACTGAATTTTATCCTCTGTTGTTTCCACACTATTATTGAGCCTGTCTGGCAAATATTTTTTTTTGTTTCAGTTAATGTATTCTTTTTGGTTCTGTAATTTCATTTGGTTCTTTTCTACAATTTCCCTTTATTTTTTGAGATTTTATATCTTTTTCATTTGTTTTAAGAGATTTTATAATTGCTTGTTGAAGTACTTTTATGACGGTTGCTTAAGTCCTTGTCAGATAATTCTGACAACTGCTTCATCCTTGTGTTTGCATTTTCGGTTGTCATTTCTCATTTAGGCTGTGATTTTCCTGGTTCTTGGTATGATGGATGGTTTTCAGTGTATCAGGGATATATTGCCTATTACAGTTGGCAATTCTAGGTCTCATTTAAATAATTTATTTTAAGGAGGGCACATATTGCACAGAACACTGGGTGTTATACACAAACAATGAATCATGGAACACTACATCAAAAACTAATGATGTACTGTATAGTGACTAACATAATAAAATTTAAAAAATAATATTTTTTTAGCAAGGAGTCACTATATTCAGGCTTAGCACACAGGTTCTGGCCTAGTTTTGTGAGCTATGGTCCTAATGACAGTTTAATTTTCAGAGCCTTTCTTGTGTTATAATGATCTGTGGTTTATCTAGTGTTTTGGGAACAAAGAGGTTTACTGGGCTGCACTGCTTGTTCTGATGGACACCTCCATTTGTTGGTGCCTTTTGGCAGGCCAGTATATCTGGAGGGGTTTGGATTCTGAGGCAAAGAACTTTCCTCTACTCAGTGCTTATAGACTGATCTCACTACTGATGACCCTCAACCACCCTGGTTTCTCTGGGAGGGTAACGGTACTCTCAGGATTGTGGAAATATAGAGGATTCCTGAATAAGCCACTTGTTATTAGCTGAATCTCTCTTGGTGCTGTGGTTCTGCCTTCCTGTTTGTCCTTGTAATCTTGGGTGGTAGGTAACATCAGGCTCAGTGAAAAAGAAAAATGCTTCACTTGATGCTTATTGTCAGTGGTACTCCCAATCTATATCTTACTTGCTGGTTCTTTTGGGCTCACCTGGTGTGTTTGTTTGCGATTGTGCATTTGAGTGAAGGCGGGGGGGGGGCAGACATAGGAGAGAGAATCACAAGCAGACTTTATGCTGAGCATGGAGCAAAATGCTAGGCTCAATCCCACAACCTTGAGATCATGACCTGAGCCAAAATCAAGAGCCAGACGCTCAACCAACTGAGCCACCCGTGCCCCAAGCTGGTGTTTTTGAGGGGAAATTCGTTTGAATCCAGGCAAAGAAAGAATTTACCTGTACTGCCTTTGACTTCTACATTGGAGGTTGTGAAATGTTGAGTTTGGACTACTTCCTTATGGTGCATGGGGGCATAAGATGCTCCGCCTTTCAATTGTTCTTATAGTCCTGGAGTGCCTAACCAGATTACCTTCTTTTTATCACCTTTCAAGGTTTACCTCTCGTTGTCTCTTACATCATTTCCAAGGTTTATAGTTGTCCTTAGTAGGGAGAAGCACGGAGAAGTGTTACTACATAATCTACTCCAGGCTGGAAATCTGTCTCACATGCATTTTCTTTAAAAAAAAAAATTTATATATTTATTTATTTATTTATTTATTTGAGAGAGATAGATTTCGAGTGGGAGAGAGGCAGAGGAAGAGTGAGAGAATCTCAAGCAGACACTGAACTGAGCACAGAGCCCAATGTGTAGCTTGATCCAATGACCGTGAGATCATGACCTGGGCCAAAATAAGGAGTTGGACACTTAAGCAACTGAGCCACCCATATAATCTCATGCATATTTTCAAACCTGTAAGTAGTTCACATTTCTGTCACTAAGCCTCTCCTCCAGTGAAATCTCTTCATCTCTGATCATTGCTGAAGTGCTTTCTCTTCTTAAGGCTCCTTTTCATCAAAACCTAATTGTTCACAGAGTTTCCATTTGCCCAGTGAGTCCCCTTAGTATTGAACTCCCTATTTCTCATTGAGCTCTCTTATCTGCTGTTAACTGCACCCTTTCCCTGAGGCCTTAAACCCTCGCTGCTCGATTTGCACACTGGTCCATCATTCCATCACTTACTCTAATCCCCTTTATTGTCTACATTTGCTCACTAAAATCTTTCCTTTTGAGAGATCATGACTAGCACCAAGGAAATAGAAACAATTACCAGAAATTATTATCAACGATGATATGCTAATAAATTAAGCAACCTGGGAGAAATGGATGCCTTCCTGGAAACCTGGAAACTATCAAGACTGAAACAAGAAAAAATTGACAAACTGAATTGACCAATGACCAATAATGAGATTAAAGCAGTGATCACAAACCTCTCAAAAAACAAGAGTCCAGGACCTGATGGATTCCCAGGGGAATTCTAACAAACAGACAAAGAAGAAATAATAGCTATTCTCCTGAAACTGTTTCAAAAAATAGAAACAGAAGGAAAACTTTCAGACTCATTCTATGAGGCCAGCATTTCCTTGATCCCAAAGCCTGGTAAGGCCCCCATTAAAAGAAGTATTAAAGGCCAATATCCTTGATGAATATGGATACCAAAATTCTCAACAAGATCCTAGCTAATAGGATCCAACAGTACATGAAAAGGGTTATCCATCATGACCCGGTGGGATTTATTCCCTGGCATGCATGGGTAGCTCATCATTTCCAACTCAATCAATGTGATAGAACACATTAATGACAGGAGAGATAAGAACCATATGATCCTCTCAATTGATGAAGAAAAAAATTTTTGACAAAATACAGCATCCTTTCCTGATTAAAACTCTTCAGAGTGTAGGGATAAATGGAACATTCCTCAATTTTATAAAAACATCTATGAAAAGCCCACAGCAAATACCATTCTCAATGGGGAACACCTGAGAGCCTTTCCCTTAAGATCAGGAGCATGAAAAGGATGCCCACTCTCGGCACCATTCTTCAACACAATACTGGATGTCTCAGCCACAAAAATCACATAACAAAAATAAATAAAAAGTATACAAATTGGCAAAGAAGAAGTCAAATTCTCTTCGCAGATGACATGATATTTTATGTGGAAAACCCAAAAAAGCTTCACCCCTAAATTACTAGAACTCGAACATCAATTCACTTATTAGGCAGGATAAAAAATGAGTGCACAGGGAGGAGTCAAGACGGCAGAGATGTAGCAGGCTGAGACGACATCGGGTAGCAGGAGATCAGCTAGATAGCTTATCTAACCATGGTGAACACCTACAAATCCAACAGGAAATCGAAGAGAAGAGCAACAATTCTAGAAACAGAAAATCCATCACTTTCTGAAAGGTAGGACCGGCAGAAAAGTGAATCCAAAGTGACGGGAAGACAGACCATGGGAGAAGGGGCTGGCTCCTGGCAAGAAGCAGAGCAATGGAACACAAAATTGAGACCTTTAAAAGTCTGCTCCACTGAGGGACATCGCTCCAGAGGCTAAACCGGGGAGAAGATCAGGTGGGGTCAGCATAACACCAGGTCCCACGGGGTCACAGAAGGACCGGGGGTGTCTGAGTGCCACAGAGCTCCCAGGTATTGGAGCAGGGAAGCCGGCCACAGCGACAAAGCCGAGGAGTGAGCTCTCAGCCCGGGGTTACCTTGTCCCGGTCGCAGGCTGGGTGGGCTCGGAGAGCGGCCAGAGGCCACGGAGACAGAAGTGACCGGGCGCTTTTCTCCAAGTGCCAGCAATTAACTGCATTCCCCCAGGGGCGACCGCAGGCCAGGGAGATGGGGCGGTTGGGCGGTTTTCTCTGAGGGTACACTGAAGTGTGGGACCCCAAGCTCTCGGCTCCTGCGGGGCAGATATTGGGAGGCCGCCATCTTCATTCCCGTCCTCCAGAAATCTATGGAAGGTGCTTAGGGAACAAAAGCTTCCGAAAGCAAACCCGAGAGCATTACTTAGCCTGGGCCCTGGCAAGGGACGTGCAATTCTGCCTGCGGCAAAGACACTTGGGAATCAATACAACAGGCCCCTCCACCAGAAGATCAACAAGAAACCCAGCCAAGACCAACGTCACTCACCAAGAACAGCGGCATTCTAGAGAAGGAGAAAGCAAAACTTATCTGGACAAAATGACAAGGCGGAAAAACTCACCACAGAAAAAGGAACAAGAGGCAGTACCGAAGGCTGGGGACCTAATCAATACAGACATTGGTAGTATGACAGCTCTAGAGTTCAGAATGACGATTCTCAAGGTTCTAGTTGGGCTCGCAAAAGGCATAGAAGATATTAGAGAAACCCTCTCCGGAGAGATAAAAGCCCTTTCTGGAGAAATAAAAGAACTAAATCTAACCAATTTGAAATTAAAAAAGCTAATAATGAGGTGCAATCAAAAATGGAAGCTCTCACTGCTAGGATAAATGAGGCAGAAGAAAGAATTAGTGACATAGAAGACCAAGTGACAGAGAATAAAGAAGCTGAGCAAAAGAGAGACAAATACTGGACCACGAGGAGAGAATTCAAGAGATAAGCAACACCATAAGATGACACAACAGAATAATTGGGATTCCAGAAGAAGAAGAAAGAGAGGGGAGCAGAAGGTATACTGGAGACAATTATTGGAGAGAACTTCCCTACTATGGCAAAGGGAACAAACATCAAAATCCAGGAGATGCTAAGAACGCCCCTCAAAATCAATAAAAATAGGTCCACACCTCGTCACCTGATAGTAAAATTTACAAGTCTTAGCGACAAAGAGAAAATCCTGAAAGCAACCCAGGAAAAGAAGTCTGTGACATACAAGGGTAAAAACATTAGATTGGCAGCAGACCTATCCACAGAGACCTGGCAGGCCAGAAAGAACTGGCATGATATATTCAGAGCACTAAACGAAAAAAATATGCAGCCGAGAATACTATATCCGGCTAGGCTATCATTGAAAATAGAAGGAGAGATAAAGAGCTTCCAGGACAAACAAAAGCTGAAAGAATTTGCAAACACCAAACCAGCTCTACAGGAAATATTGAAAGGGGTCCTTAAGTAAAGGGAGACCCTAAAAGTAGTAGATCAGAAAGAAACAGAGACAATATACAGTAACAGTCACCTTACAGGCAATATGATGGCACTAAATGCATATCTCTCAATAGTTACCCTGAATGTTAATGGGCTAAATGCCCCAATCAAAAGACACAGGGTATCAGAATGGATAAAAAAACAAAACCCATCAATATGCTGCCTACAAGAAACTCATTTTAGACCCGAAGACACCTCCAGATTTAAAGTGAGGGGGTGGAAAACAATGTACCATGCTAATGGACAGCAGAAGAAAGCTGGGGTGGCAATCCTTATATCAGATCAATTAGATTTTAAGCCAAAGACTATAATAAGAGATGAGGAAGGACACTATATCCTACTCAAAGGGTCTGTCCAACAAGAAGACCTAACAATCTTAAATATCTATGCCCCTAACATGGGAGCAGCCAACTATATAAACCAATTAATAACAAAATCAAAGAAATACATTGACAGTAATACAATAATAGCAGGGAACTTTAACACTCCCCTCACTGAAATGGACAGATCATCTAAGCAAAAGATCAACAAGGAAATAAAGGCCTTAAATGACACATTGGACCAGATGGACATCACAGATATATTCAGAACATTCCATCCCGAGGCAACAGAATATACATTCTTCTCTAGTGCACATGGGACATTCTCCAGAATACACCACATCCTGGGTCATAAATCAGTTCTCAATCAGTATCAAAAGATTGGGATCATTCCCCGCATATTTACAGACCACAATGGTCTGAAGCTAGAACTCAATCACAAGAGGAACTTTGGAAAGAATGCAAATACATGGAGACTAAACAGCATCCTTCTAAAAAATGAATGGGTCAACCAGGAAATTAAAGAATAATTGAAAAAATTCATGGAAACAAATGATAATGAAAACACAACAGTTCAAAAATCTGTGAGACACAACAAAGGCAGTCCTGAGAGGAAAATATATAGCGGTACAAGCCTTTCTCAAGAAACAAGAAAGGTCTCAAATACACAACCTAACCCTACACCTAAAGGAGCTGGAGAAAGAACAACAAAGAAAGCCTAAACCCAGCAG
>JAHRIG010008978.1:0-10565 GCA_020311275.1 Eira barbara | reverse complement strand
TTTATATCCTGACACTTTACTGAATTCCTGTACAAGTTCTAGCAGTTTTGGAGTGGAGCCTTTTGGGTTTTCCACATATAGTATCATAACATCCGCAAAGAGTGATAGTTTGACTTCTTCTTTGCTGATTTGGATGCCTTTAATTTCTTCTCGTTGTCTGATTGCTGAGGCTAGGACTTCTAGTACTGTGTTGAACAGCAGTGGTGATAATGGACATCCTCGCCGTGTACCTGACCTTAGCGGAAAAGCTTTCAGTTTTTCTCTATTGAGAATGATATTTGCAGTGGGTTTTTCATAGATGGCTTTGATAATATTGAGGTATGTGCCCTCTATCCCTACACTTTGAAGAGTTTTAATCAGGAAGGGATGCTGCACTTTGTCAAATGCTTTTTCAGCATCTATTGAGAGTATCATATGGTTCTTATTCTTTCTTTTATTAATGTATTGTATCACATTGATGGATTTGCGGATGTTGAACCAACCTTGCAGCCCTGGAATAAATCCCACTTGGTCGTGGTGAATAATCCTTTTAATGTACTGTTGGATCCTATTGGCCAGTATTATGGTGAGAATTTTCGCATCTGTGCTCATCAAGGATATTGGTCTGTAATTCTCTTTTTTGGTGGGATCCTTGTCTGGTTTTGGGATGAAGGTGATGCTGGCCTCATAGAATGAGTTTGGAAGTTTTCCTTCCATTTCTATTTTTTGGAACAGTTTCAGGAGAATAGGAATTAATTCTTCTTTAAATGTTTGGTAGAATTCCCCTGGGAAGCCGTCTGGTCCTGGACTTTTGTTTGTTTGGAGATTTTTGATGACTGTTTCAATCTCCTTACTGGTTATGGGTCTGTTCAGGTTTTCTATTTCTTCCTGGTTCAGTTGTGGTAGTTTATATGTCTCTAGAAATGTATCCATTTCTTCCAGATTGTCGAATTTGTTGGCGTAGAGTTGCTCATAGTATGTTCTTGTAATTGTTTGTATTTCTTTGGTGTTGGTTGTAATCTCTCCTCTTTCATTCATGATTTTATTTATTTGCATCCTTTCTCTTTTATTTTTGATAAGTCTGGCCAGGGGTTTGTCAATCTTATTAATTCTTTCAAAGAACCAGCTCCTAGTTTCATTGATTTGTTCTATTTTTTTTTTTAGTTTCTATTTCATTAATTTCTGCTCTGATCTTTATGATTTCTCTTCTCCTGCTGGGTTTAGGCTTTCTTTGTTGTTCTTTCTCCAGCTCCTTTAGCTGTAGGGTTAGGTTGTGTATTTGAGACCTTTCTTGTTTCTTGAGAAAGGCTTGTACCGCTCTGTATTTTATTCTCAGGACTGCCTTTGTTGTGTCCCACAGATTTTGAACCGTTGTGTTTTCATTATCATTTGTTTCCATGAATTTTTTCAATTCTTCTTTAATTTCCTGGTTGACCCACTCATTTTTTGAAGGATCTGTTTAGTCTCCATGTATTTGCATTCTTTCCAAATTTCCTCTTGTGATTGAGTTCTAGCTTCAGAGCATTGTGGTCTGTAAACATGCAGGGAATGATCTCAATCTTTTGATACCGGTTGAGACCTGATTTATGACCCAGGATGTGGTCTATTCTGGAGAATGTTCCATGTGCACTAGAGAAGAATGTTTATTCTGTTGCTTTGGGATGGAATGTTCTGAATAGATCTGTGATGTCCATCTGGTCCAGTGTGTCATTTAAGGCCTTTATTTCCTTGTTGATCTTTTGCTGAGATGATCTGTCCATTTCAGTGAGGGGAGTGTTAAAGTCCCCTGCTATTATTGTATTCCTGTCGATGTATTTCTTTGATTTTGTTATTAATTGGTTTATATAGTTGGCTGCTCCCATGTTAGGGGCATAGATATTTAAGATTGTTAGGTCTTCTTGTTGGACAGACCCTTTGAGTATGATATAGTGTCCTTCCTCATCTCTTATTATAGTCTTTGGCTTAAAATCTAATTGATCTGAAAGAAGGATTGCCACCTCAGCTTTCTTCTGATGTCCATTAGCATGGTACATTGTTTTCCACCCCCTCACTTTGAATCTGGAGGTGTCTTTGGGTCTAAAATGAGTTTCTTGTAGTCAGTATATTGATGGGTTTTGTTTTTTTATCCATTCTGATACCCTGTGTCTTTTGATTGGGGCACTTAGCCCATTAACATTCAGGGTAACTATTGAGAGATATGAATTTAGTGCCATTGTATTGCCTGTAAGGTGACTGTTACTGTATATTGTCTCTGTTTCTTTCTGATCTACTACTTTTAGGGTCTCTCTCTGCTTAGAGGACCCCTTTCAATATTTCCTGTAGAGCTGGTTTGGTGTTTGCAAATTCTTTCAGCTTGTGTTTGTCCTGGAAGCTCTTTATCTCTCCTTCTATTTTCAATGATAGCCTAGCCAGATATAGTATTCTTGGCTGAATGTTTTTCTCATTTAGTGCTCTGAATATATCATGCCAGTTCTTTCTGGCCTGCCAGGTCTCTGTGGATAGGTCTGCTGCCAGTCTAATGTTTTTACCCTTGTATGTTACAGACTTCTTTTCCCGGGCTGCTTTCAGGATTTTCTCTTTGTCTCTCAGACTTGTAAATTTTACTATCAGGTGACGAGGTGTGGACCTATTTTTACTGATTTTGAGGGGCGTTCTTAGCATCTCCTGGATTTTGATGTTTGTTCCCTTTGCCATGTTAGGGAAATTCTCTCCAATAATTGTCTCCAATATTCCTTCTGCTCCGTCTCTCTTTCTTCTTCTTCTGGAATCCCAATTACTCTAATGTCGTGTCGTCTTATGGTGTCACTTATCTCTTGAATTCTCTCCTCGTGATCCCGTATTTGTTTGTCTCTCTTTTGCTCAGCTTCTTTATTCTCTGTTGTTTGGTCTTCTATGTCACTAATTCTTTCTTCTACCTCATTTATCCTAGCAGTGAGAGCTTCCATTTTTGATTGCACCTCATTAAAAGCTTTTTTGATTTCAACTTGGTTAGATTTTAGTTCTTTTATTTCTCCAGAAAGGGCTTTTATCTCTCCAGAGAAGGTTTCTCTCATATCTTCTATGCCTTTTTTGAGCCCGTCTAGAACCTTTAGAATCATCATTCTGAACTCTAGATCTGTCATGTTACCAATGTCCGTATTGATTAGGTCTCCAGCCTTCGGTACGGGCTCTTGTTCTTTTTTTTGTGGTGAGTTTTTCTGCTTTGTCATTTTGACCAGATAAGATTTGCTTTCTCCTCCTATAGAATTCTGTTCTTGGGTAGTGAAGTTGGTCTTGGCTGGGTTTCTTGTTGATCTTCTGGGGGAGGGGCCTGTTGTAGTGATTCTCAAGTGTCTTTGCCACAGGCGGAATTGCACCACCCTTGCCAGGGCCCGGGCTAAGTAATCCGCTCGGGTTTGCTTTCGGGAGCTTTTGTTCCCTGGGCGCTTTCCGTAGAGTTCCTGAGGACGGGAATGAAGATGGCAGCTTCCCAATCTCCAACCTGGAGGAGCCGAGAGCTCGGGGTTCTGCTCCTCAGTGCGCCCTCAGAGAAAATCGCCCAGCCGCCTCTGCCTCCCTCACCTCCGGTCGCACCTGGAGTAAAGCAGTCAATTGCTGGCACTTGGAGAAAAGCGCCCGTTCGCTTCTGTCTCCGTGGCCTCTGGCCGCGCTCTGAGCCCACCCAGCCTGCGACCGGCACAAGGTAACCCCGGGCTGAGAGCTCACACCTCGGCTTTGTCACTGTAGCCAGCTTCACCACTCTAATACCTGCGAGCTCTGCGGCACTCAGACACCCCTGGTCCTTCTGTGACCCCGCGGGACCTGGGGTTACGCTGACCCCGCCTGGGCTTCCCAACAGTTTCACCTCTGGAGCAATGTCCTTCCGTGGAGGAGACTTTTAAAAGTCCCGATTTTGTGCTCCGTTGCTCCGCCGCTTGCCGTGAGGCGACCCCTCCCCCCCGCGGTCTGTCTTCCCGTCACTTTGGATTCACTTCTCCGCAGGTCGTACCTTTCAGAAAGTGATCGATTTTCTGTTTCTAGAATTGTTGCTCTTCTTCTCTTCGATTTCCCATTGGATTTGTAGGTGTTTGCAATGGTTTGATAAGCTGTCTAGCTGGTCTCCTGCTACCCGATGTCGTCTCAGCTTGCTACTTCTCCGCCATCTTGACTCCTCCCACCGAAAAAAGCGTCTCCCTACTTTTCTTCAGTGTTTGCCTTTCCCTGTTGTTCTAATGCCACATGTTTAGTAAAATTTAATAGAAAGTCAACATTTAGGGGAAAATGGACTCTGAAAGAATAGAATTCTTATTTCCAGCATTTTTTTTTTAATTGGAGAACTAGAATGATTGTGTGACATTATATCTTGGGGAAAAACGACTCTGGTGTAATTTTTTTACATTAATATGTTTCCCTTCGCCCGCATTAGTGTGAAGCACCCACATTCCAAACAACCACAAAAATAAAGCAAAAGCCACTTTATTTTTTACATTCTGAATGCAGTATATATCCTATAACTTAAACCTGTTGATACTGCCACATAGAAATCATTCAGTATGATTTTATTTTCATGCCCTGTATTTAAAAATAGAATATGCTGAACATATCATTATAAGAATCACTTATTAAAAAGTTTTTTAATTTATTATAGCCTCCAGGAATTTTGAGATATGAAAGATATTTTTATTCTTTAACAATACACTCATTTTTTTTGCTTTTCATGGTTTTCCTTCCACATATAATTTCATATTTTCAGTATATTACTAATACTGCCTACAAGTGTTCTTCTTTTTTTTAATTCATATTCATTTTTAGTCTGTGATTTTTAGATACCAAGTAGCCAAGTATGTTATGTTGTCCTTAAAGTAAGAGTAAGCTCTTTTTTTTTTTTTTTAAGATTTATTTTTTGAGAGAGAGCGTGCGAGCTGAGTATGTGGGCGGGGGAGGGAATGGAAGGGGCAGAAGGAGAGGGAGAGAATCTCAAGCAGGCTCCCTGATAACTGCAGAGCCCCTGTAGGGGCTTGATCTCAAGACCTTGAGATCATGACCTGAGCCTATATCAAGAGTTCAATGCTTAACCACCTGAGCCACCCAGGTGCCCCAAATAAGAGTAAAGTCTTGAATGAAGGCATGAAATACTTTTTTGATTGAAGTATACAGAATTAAAAACATGAATTTTGTTACATTAATTTTGTTTCCTTGGAGATGTTTATATATTTACTTTTTTCTGGTAAAGTTGTATTCTGGAGAGTTGAGTTCATTATATAGACAAGTTCATTAGATACACAGGACAGGAGTCACATAACTACGTTTTAGCTCTCTACTTTGCTTGATTTTTGTTCCTAATCATTTGAGATCAAAATCAGCTCTAATCCTTTTATTTACCTCTCATGTGAATGATTCCAAATAATGTCTGAAAAGGTGGTACATGAAACCAGGAATACACTCTCTTCGGTAGCCCTCCAAAATTAAGCAAATCATCTTTGCTTTGCTGCTTTTCTGGATGTATAAATAAAAGTAAAAAAAAAAAAAGACAATTTTAGAACTTTTCAACAATGTGAATATATAGTTAATGCTACTGAACTGGACACTTAGAAATGTAAGATGGTAAATTTTATCTTATTTGCATTTTACTACAATTTAAAAAAAAGGAATGACAAAATAAAAATAAAGGAAAAAAGAAAAGGAAGAAGAGTAAATCACTTAAAAGTTGTCATGATATTCCACTCCAGGAACCACTCCAAAAATAAATAAATAAATAAAGCCAGCACATTCCAGAGATATGTCAGCATTGCCTCAGGAAGACAAAAATAAGGAAAAACAAACTAATAATGAAAATAGCGTACAAACAAGACAACCCTAATTATTTAATTATGGAATTTAGAATAATGCCTTAACTACATTATCCTGAATAACTATCAAGACAGTAGCAATTATTTAACCATAGTGTCCAGAATTGCATTATTATAGTATTTCAGTGATTTGGAAGTTTATAAAAAGCTGTACAATACATAAAATTTTAGAAAAATAAATAAGGACTTCTTCCTCCTACAGGTTTAATGGGAGAATAACACAATTAAGTTTAAAAGGAGAGAAGGAAGTTATGGAAAAAGAAAGGGTGAAAGGTTACTGCAGAACATCTAATTCTTGATTCTTCTTGCTGCCAGTAGGAACATTAATGTTACAATAAGGAAAGTCTTTAAAAAAGATAAAATGACTATTAGAGAATTAGGAATAGTTTTTGAAAGGGAGTTTGAGTCATACCAAAATAAAAAAAAAATTCCCTTTCCTACATTAAATCCTTTTTAAAAAACTTCTAATTTTCAAGTATTTCCAGACTTACAAAACTCTTACAAAAGTGTATAAAGCGTTCCTTCACTCATCTTCACCATATAATAACATCTCATATAACCGTAATACAAAGGTTACCCTGATATGGCTCCTTAGTTAATTCTAATTGTAATTGGCCATTTTCTCAGTCATACTTTTCCATTTGTGATCTTGACATCTTGAAAGAGTGCTATCCAGTATTTGGTAGAATAAATCTGCTTCAGATTGAGTCAGTCTGATGTTCTCTCATACTAAAGTTGATATAATGCATTTTTGCCAAAAATAGTGGAGAAATGATTATGCGCCCTTCTCCATGCATCATGTCAGAAGACCCGCTTTAAGTTCTGGTACTATTTCCCCTAGCCCAGCCCTGGTTACTTTTTTTTTTGGAAAATGGTGTTTGAGGGAAAAAAAATGTGGTGTTAGGCATGTTCATTACTATTGGGTGGTCATTCTTCTAGACAACTGTCTTTCTTTTTTTTTTTTTTTAAGATTTTATTTACTCGAGAGAGAGCATGAGACAGAGCAGAGAGCACAAGTGAGGGGGGGAGGGCAGATGGAGAAGGAGAAGCAGATTCCCTGCTGAGCAGGGAGCCAGATGCAGGGCTTCATCCCAGGACCCCGAGACCATGATCTGAGCCAAAGACAGATGCTTAACTGACTGAGCCCACCCAGGCGCCCCTCTTCTAGATACTCCTAGTGGACAGAACTAGGAAAAACACATATGTACATACACATGTTCACATGGATGAACATAAATATATGAAAAAAAAAATATATATCCACACACATACACATGCATGTATGCATCATACATATTTATATCTATTTCTAGGTATACCAGTATTAAAAACAACAGCAACAACAGTTTATACTGATTAATCCAATTCAAATTCAAACTGTCCAGTCCATTCTAGCCTTTTCTTTTATTCTATTTATTAATCTTTACTCTGACAATGAGATAACTGGCTCTCATACCACAGCATATTTGTCTGCCAAATCCTAGATGGCACATGAGGTAGTTTCACAATTGTTAATCTTATACTCCTATGAAAAATAAAGTTATTACTTAGAGTAAATATTTGTGCTTCTGCTCTAGCAGTATATATAGTCAAAGCATTGCTTTATATTAAGCTAGCTATCCCAACTCCAATAAATTTATTTCATTATTTCATATCAAATAGAAGAATTGCATTTTGAGCAAGAAAAACACCATGTGACTGAGGTAAAAACAGTGAATGTGCCTGAGTGGTGTATATATATATATATATATATATATATATATATATATATATTTGGTTTTTAATTTTTTGTCTACTCTAGTGTCTATATTAGATTCAATTTGGACAAAATGTAAGCTCTAGTGACCAAAAATAACATTTTCTTATTATTTTTTATTTTTATTCATGTGATTTGGAAAGATATTTTACAGATTAACTTGGAGAACTGTGGCAGAAAGCAGGTATACCATTTATGTATTTTTTTTACTTTAATTTTTTTTTTAATTTTAATAAACATATAATGTATTTTTATCCCCAGGGGTACAGGTCTGTGAATCACCAGGTTTACACCTTTCACAGCACTCATCATAGCCCATACCCTCCACAATGTCCATATCCCCACCACCCTCTCCCGTCCCCTCTCCCCCCAGCAACCCTCAGTCTGTTTTTTGAGATTGAGTCTTTTATGGTTTGTCTCCCTCCCGATCCCATCTTCTTTCATTTTTTCCTTTCCTACCTCCCCCCAACCCCCCCACATTGCATCTCCACTTCCTCATATCAAAGAGATCATATGATAGTTGTCTTTCTCCGATTGACTTATTTCGCTAAGCATGATACCCTCTAGTTCCATCCACGTCGTCGCAAATGGCAAGATTTCGTTTCTTTTGATGGCTGCATAGTATTCCATTGTGTATATATACCACATCTTCTTGATCCATTCATCTGTTGATGGACATCTAGGTTCTTTCCACAGTTTGGCTATTGTGGACATTGCTGCTGTAAACATTCGGGTGCACGTGCCCCTTCGGAGCACCACGTTTATATCTTTAGGATATATACCCAGTAGTGCAATCGCTGGGTCATAGGGTAGCTCTATTTTCAGTTTTTTGAGGAACCTCCACACTGTTTTCCAGAGTGGTTGCACCAGCTTGTATGCCCACCAGCAGTGTAGGAGGGTTCCCCTCTCTCCACATCCTCGCCAGCATCTGTCATTTCTTGACTTGTTCATTTTAGCCATTCTGACTGGTGTGAGGTGGTATCTCATTGTGGTTTTGATTTGTATTTCCCTGATGCCGAGTGATGTGGAGCACTTTTTCATGTATCTGTTGGCCATCTGGATGTCTTCTTTGCAGAAATGTCTGTTCATGTCCTCTGCCCATTTTTCGATTGGATTATTTGTTCTCTGGGTGTTGAGTTTGATAAGCTCTTTATAGATTTTGGACACTAGCCCTTTATCTGATATGTCATTTGCAAATGTCTTCTCGCATTCTGTCAGTTGTCTTTTGGTTTTGTTAACTGTTTCCTTTGCTGTGCAAAAGCTTTTGATCTTGATGAAATCCCAATAGTTCATTTTTGCCCTTGCTTCCGTTGCCTTTGGCGATGTTCCTAGGAAGAAGTTGCTGCGGTTGAGGTCAAAGAGGTTGCTGCCTGCGTTCTCCTCAAGGATTTTGATGGATTCCTTTCTCACATTGAGGTCCTTCATCCATTTTGAATCTAGTTTCGTGTGTGGTGTAAGGAAATGGTCCAATTTCATTTTTCTGCATGTGGCTGTCCATTTTTCCCAGCACCATTTGTTGAAGAGGCTGTCTTTTTTCCATTGGACATTCCTTCCTGCTTTGTCGAAGATTAGTTGACCATAGAGTTGAGGGTCTATTTCTGGGCTCTCTATTCTGTTCCACTGATCTGTATGTCTGTTTTTATGCCAGTCTATACTGTCTTGATGATGACAGCTTTGTAATAGAGCTTGAAGTCTGGAATTGTGATGCCACCGACTTTGGCTTTCTTTTTCAATATTCCTTTGGCTATTCGAGGTCTTTTCTGGTTCCATATAAATTTTAGGATTATTTGTTCTATTTCTTTGAAAAAAATGGATGGGATTTTGATAGGGATTGCATTAAATGTGTAGATTGCTTTAGGTAGAATAGACAACTTCATAATATTTGTCCTTCCAATCCATGAGCATGAAACATTTTTCCATTTCTTTGTGTCTTCCTCAATTTCTTTCATGAGTACTTTATAGTTTTCTGAGTATAGATTCTTTGCCTCTTTGGTTAGGTTTTTTCCTAGGTATCTTATGGTTTTGGGTGCAATTGTAAATGGGACTCACTCCTCAATTTCTCTTTCTTCTGTCTTGTTGTTAGTGTAAAGAAATGCGACTAATTTCTGTGCATTGACTTTATATCCTGACACTTTACTGAATTCCTGTACAAGTTCTAGCAGTTTTGGAGTGGAGCCTTTTGGGTTTTCCACATATAGTATCATAACATCCGCAAAGAGTGATAGTTTGACTTCTTCTTTGCTGATTTGGATGCCTTTAATTTCTTCTCGTTGTCTGATTGCTGAGGCTAGGACTTCTAGTACTGTGTTGAACAGCAGTGGTGATAATGGACATCCTCGCCGTGTACCTGACCTTAGCGGAAAAGCTTTCAGTTTTTCTCTATTGAGAATGATATTTGCAGTGGGTTTTTCATAGATGGCTTTGATAATATTGAGGTATGTGCCCTCTATCCCTACACTTTGAAGAGTTTTAATCAGGAAGGGATGCTGCACTTTGTCAAATGCTTTTTCAGCATCTATTGAGAGTATCATATGGTTCTTATTCTTTCTTTTATTAATGTATTGTATCACATTGATGGATTTGCGGATGTTGAACCAACCTTGCAGCCCTGGAATAAATCCCACTTGGTCGTGGTGAATAATCCTTTTAATGTACTGTTGGATCCTATTGGCCAGTATTATGGTGAGAATTTTCGCATCTGTGCTCATCAAGGATATTGGTCTGTAATTCTCTTTTTTGGTGGGATCCTTGTCTGGTTTTGGGATGAAGGTGATGCTGGCCTCATAGAATGAGTTTGGAAGTTTTCCTTCCATTTCTATTTTTTGGAACAGTTTCAGGAGAATAGGAATTAATTCTTCTTTAAATGTTTGGTAGAATTCCCCTGGGAAGCCGTCTGGTCCTGGACTTTTGTTTGTTTGGAGATTTTTGATGACTGTTTCAATCTCCTTACTGGTTATGGGTCTGTTCAGGTTTTCTATTTCTTCCTGGTTCAGTTGTGGTAG